>CAJHNH020000614.1:7500-50000 GCA_905116865.2 Candidula unifasciata
TTATTGCCACAGGAACGACAATAAACGAAACCTACTTGACGCTGTGTGAGGTGGAGATGTTTGGTGGTAAGAATCAATTGTCTTTGTTATCTTTATCTCTCAAAAACAAGTTAGAAACCCAGATGTGAATTCTTATCCCTGCAACTCGCATCTGTATATTACTATTTAAAAGCGTGTTATTCATTAGTATAGTTTGCCCTCACTGTTGGAAAGTAAAAGATACTTTTATCCCACATGTTCAAAGTAAAGGATCATTTTTCACGATAATGGCGATTGAACATTTCATCCCTATTTTTTTTTCTTCAACACTCCGAGCCCTTCAGGTTCAATGCTGCAGACATCATTAGACTCTATTCTTCAAGTCCTTGGACATCTCTTTCCACTTGTCGACTCCAAGTACTTTTTTTGTATATTTTCCCTATCCCATCTCTCTCTCTCTCTCTCTCTCTCTCTCTCTCTCTCTCTCTCTCTCTCTCTCTCTCTCTCTCTCTCTCTACTCTCTCTCTCTCTCTCTCTCTCTCTCTCTCTCTCTCTCTCTCTCTCTGTATATATATATATATATACTGTTTGCAGTTCTCTAGGTATCTTCTACTCATCGCAGTCTGTTTATGCTCATGATGCCAGGAATCAGCGGCCATTTAAACAGAAACTAATCCATACGAATTTCTCTGTTGCTTCTCACACCATATTGTCTGCTGTTTGCATATTTGGAGATTACCACGATTTGTCGTAGGACTCAAGTTCTCAGAAGTTAAAATGTTTTGTGTCTTGCTGTATGGGACACATAGTCTTCTAAGTGTTTATATATACGCGTGCGCGCGCGCGCGCGTGTGTGTGTGTGTGTGTGTGTGTGTAGGCCTATGTATGTATGTACGTAATATGTTTGTTTTGTTATCACAATCCACGCCTTTGTACATTGGGCATCCTCATGCGTGCTCAGTCCTCTGATGCAGCAGCCACACCAAGTTACCTTTACTGATTGTTCCTATGAGGAGTTGGTTATAGTGTCTTTACCTCGAAGACGACATATACGTGCTTTACCAAGCTGAACTCTTCTGTCACGCGGTCGCGTTAGCGTCAGAGATTCGCCATTATCTCCCAACCTAGTCCGTACAGCGTTGACGATTTCAGCTCTGTCCATACTTCTTACTGTTTGCATTATTGCCTTACTTGCCAAATAGTCAGCTCTTTCATTTCCATGAACTCCTGCGTACCCAGTTTTTTATTTTTTTTTTCTTCAGTTATATGCTTTATTTTTTGTTGATGTAACTCTGCAGTAAGGCACCTGATGAGATACAGCGAAATGTGCCTAGCAATAAATTGTGCAATGTATTGTTTGTTTCCGCATTTTTTTAAATCATTATGGGAAAACATTGTTTTGATTATCTCTCTACGTCTGATCTCCTCCAACTTTTCCACCATCACCATGTATTTTAGTTTTCTCCTTTTTTATGATATGTAGATTACGTCTGTCTGTTATCTGTTGTCAGTTCTCTGAAAGAACCCATTTCTTCGAGATGCCTTCATCACTCGTTCTATCTGTCCAATTTGTTCTCGTTATTTGTCTGCAAAAACCACATCTCCACCGTTTCCACATAATTTATTCCCTAATCGGGCAACTTCTAATAATTCATTTCCCTATATCGGTCTAGGATTGATAAAGCTTTTTAGAATTCCTTTTCTTCTCTTAAGTGGCAGAGAAAGATTGCATAGAATATTCTTCATTTTGGGAAATGCTGCATTTGCTTCAGCCATTCTACTTTCATCTTCTTCAGTAGATCCTACATCTACGGTTATTAGGGTTACAAAAGTTTATGGCGTATCCTATACAGGACGTTGCAGAACCATTAATTAACATTCTTTATGCTTTTTTATCTGCTTAAACTAAATACCTTACCTGAACTTTATGTGACAATTATATCTATTTCTTGCAGCTGTTTATCATTTTGAACGTTTAAAACTATATCGTCAACATATCTACAATATACGCACCAACCAATATTTAACTGTCTAGTGACTGGTAAATGTAATACATATAGGGCGTGCACTGCTTGCATATATCTGCTGCATCACGTAACATAATATCCCCAACAGATACGGTGTGTCCTTTGGGACAATACGGAAAAGAATGTGAGAACAGATGTAACTGTGCCAAGGCTGGAGAAAACTGTTTCGTCAGTACTGGAGGATGTCCTTCAGGCTGTGCTGCAGGCTACCGTGGGGAGGAATGTCAAAATCGTAAGCACTTGTCAACTTCTTTTATCTTACATTCTTTTGTTTACACCGATCCTTTACGACATTATATAAATTCAGCCGCTTCTGATTTTAGTTTTACGTATATCAATGTATCAATGATGTTTTGTAAGAAACACATGATAAATTCATTGAAAAACCAATTTGCTCCTTAATTTTTCTTTTTATTGGTGGAACTGAGAAATTTTTCATTATCAAGAGGGCAATTAAAACCAAAACTATATTACTGCCCGTACTTACAACTTCTGCAGTGTAGGTATACGGGAGTTCTGTGCATGGCTAGTGCTAACGCCACAGACTGTGCAGGTTACGATTTTATATGAAAAAAAAAAAGAACAGTGGGCCAAAAATAGGTTTGGGAACCAGTTGTGTAAGCAATTATCGTAGCCTTATATACCCACATAACATGAATTATTACTATTTCTTAGGTACACCTGTGTATACATGTCTCGTGTGTATGCATGTATGCATGTATATATATATATATATATATATATATATATATATATATATATATATATATATATACACACATACTAGGGCGCAACAAAGATTTTTGTAAATATAATCTGTTTCAGTGAGATAGAAATAGGTAGACTCACTCGTGTTGGTTAGAATAAAATGCTCCAAGGTCAAGAAAACAGCACATCACTCACAACCTTTAGTATAGCTCTTAACAGCTGACAAGCTGTTTGTTGACCATAGTAGCTCCCGTGCCAAGTAAGTATAACTTCAGGCGCTGCATAAGGCCAGACTATCTATCCGACATATGTTCGAAGAGACACAACGCCTTGCGAGGCATAGGCATCTAGAGAAGGGCAACTAAACAGTGAAAACAAGCTTGAAAGACCTGTATAACTAACTATCTACAGACACTGTTTTCTGTCCTCATTACCTTAGATCCTGTCGGGCATCTAAGTCACCTCTGGATTCACAATCAACTAGGGTTTCATGAAGGATGAAAGACAGAGTGATCTTCATCACTTGTGATGGATGAAGAACAAACGCTAGGGCACATAAAACAGTGATGAAGTAATCTATAGTTCAGTGTGGGCGGTTATCGGGTTCATTATAAATATTTGTATGCATGTATGAAAGTACGTGTGGCTGTAGAACTGGCTAGAGACCAAGTTTTTTTTTCAGGCACACTGTGATGAGAGCGACGTTCTGCAAAGGACCTGCTACATGATGATGATGATGATGCATGTATTAAGTTGCACCCAACTAGGACATCAAACAAGACGATAAACACCCGGTGACACAAAGTACCACCACGCGGATGAGGATTCCCCGTGGAGAGGTCCCAGAAATCCCTTTTTAGCCGTTTCGTCAAATGTTTGGCTCGGCAATATTCAGACTTCCCTGCAAAAGCCAGGGCGAGGCTTCAAATAACGAAAAATTGTGTCCCACATAGGACGATTCTCAAAAAATATTTGTTGAATATCTATCATGAGACGAGGAGACTAGCTGGTTTCATTGAATGTATATAACTGTGCATATCTTTGTATTACTTGTCACAGATTAAAATGTGACGTTCACAATAAATAATCTAACATTTCTAAATCGACAGCTTGCAGTGCTACATATTACGGTGAAAACTGTGTTCTGTCATGTAGCTCAAACTGTGTTGGTAGACTCTGCAATGCCACAAATGGAAGCTGTCAGTCGTGTATGGTTGGAAGAGCTGGGTTATTCTGCGACGAAGGTAAACATTTAATTTGTAGTTAACATGTTTAGTATGTTTTCACTGACCACCAATGTGAGGCAGTGGGAGAGGTGGACGGGTGGAAGATGCTTAATAATTAATTACTCAGTAATAATAATACAAATAATAGTAATAATAATATTAATAATAATAATAATAATAATAATAATAATCAATAACTTGCTTGTATGGTTGAATAACTTGTCAGAAACTATATTGTGCTGTTAAAAATACTTAATGAGTCAAGCTTTGTGAACTTATTCAAACAGCCCAGTATACCAAATTAGGAAATCATTTGCAAGGTATATGGGCGCTGTTTCTTTCAGAAATCAATGGTTGAGTGACAACTAATAATTACTCTCTTTCTGATGTTCGTGATAAGTTGCCTTCGAGCTCCCTCTTTATAGAAACATATAGGTTGCTCTTTTTGGCCGCCTAGAGAACTCTAAGAATTCTTCTGTAAAACCGCATTTCCGCGCCCTAATTACATAGGTGGGCTTGTTTTTCAAATTGCCAAAGGATTTACAGTCATATTTTGTCTTCTTCTTCTTTTGTTGTTTCACTGATACCAGGTTGTAGCCCTTAGTTGTGGTTTTCTGTATTTGTCTTGCGCTTTTCGGGTGGCTTGGGTGATGGATTTTTACATCTTTTGGCAGGTTTCTGCTACACCATTTATCCATCTCTTTCTTGTCTTCCTTGTCTTCCTCCCAGATATTCTGCTGTAAAAAAGTGTCAGTCTGCATTATCAATAGATGGCTGAACCATTTCATTTTTTGTCTGTCAATATAATCCAGACATGATCTTATTCGGACTTCCAATCTAATGCTGGTATTCGTCTCTTCTTGTGTTGCCAGTGACCTTGTGGAGACCGTGCATTTTACATGTAGTTATTTTCTGTTCTTGTGCCCTATTCCTTGTCCCTGTTTGGCACGGATAACATACAGTGGGGATAAAGATGCTTTTAATTATTTATTGTTTTGCTGGAAGGGAGACATTTGGGTGTCTAAGCACTGGGGCTGACTGGTAGATGACTCTAGCTTCTAACTCTCTATCGAGTCTGATATTCTTCTTAAATATGCTTCTTAAATATTTGAATTCTTGTACTTGCTTGATTATGGTTCCGTTATCACGAACGTTCAATTTATTATATTTCCTGCCAATCCTCATTACCTAAGTTTTCGCGATAGTTATTGTTATATCATACTTTTTGCAGGATTGATGTAAGGAGTCAAAATGGTCTGCTCTTGGTGGTATATTAGACACCGGTCGTCTGCAAAACCAAGTTTAAACGATATTTTGAAACTGACCAAATTTAACATGCAAGAATTCTTTTTCTGATCTCAATTGAAATGACTTTATAGCATAATATTCATTTTTTAAAAAGCAGTTTTATCAGGTTAGATGAGTTCCTTATCTCTGTGATACATCTTCCAGCGGATATTATCCGTGTGTGTGGGTAGTTACATTTCTGTTAATCAGTTAGTTGCGTGTCCTTTACAGGACGTTGCAGAACCAACCCAAGAATATTTTGGATGTCGTGCTTTTTCTACGTTACGTTCAGTTTGCCATTGCTTTCTGTAGGGTCAGCTCTCGGTACGATTGTCGAAACTAGCGCAAGACAAATTGTCCGTAGATGGGATCGAACCCGGCACCCCGACATTACGAAGCACGTTTGCAACGCCTATGCAACAGACGCCGACAAGTACATTTCTACACTTGTCCTAAAAACAATTCTGATGTTTTTTTTTTTTTTTTTAAAGATTTAGCCATTTTTCCTTCTATTGGTATTACCGTTGTTTCTGTCTTCCCATTATTCAAACTCAGGCCCTTTCTCTAACATTCTACCACTACTGTTGTATGAATACAGTTTGTTTCAAGACATGATTTACTAAAGAAATTACAGTGGTGGTATCCCCTTGTATTCCGCCGGTTTGACTCTAATAGCCTTTGTCTAATCAGATCTACCCTCAAGAGCTACAGGAGGGACAGGTTCTAACGGTGCCTCTTACAATCAATGGCTACGTCACAGAGCTCTGAGTTATTTCATAGAGCTAGCTGTCCATAAACTGTCCCGTTTCTTATCGAAGTGTGTTGATCCAGGGACGCTTACTTAATATATTCCCGGCTGGCATCTATATCTAGAGGTCACTCCACCATTCGCAACCCGCTGGACGTGTCTAGTTGTAGGACAGAATCCTACCCCAGCAGGTATATACCACTGGTTGTAAAATTGTTATCTATGTGTTATCCATAAACATAACATTTTTCCATGTTCTGTATAATAATCAGTCAATCTGCTGTTTTACAGCATGTCCTGACACAACGTTTGGTGAAGGCTGTAGAGAGACGTGCAGTACAAACTGCTCTAGCCAGTTGTGTGACCCAGTTACTGGACAATGTGCATCGTGTGAGCAGGGGTCGGGTGGTGATTACTGTAATCATAGTAAGTATACCATACATTTTGAGGTTTGTGTGTTGTGTGTCTGCCCAGACTACATATATTACCGTGTGAACGTGTAGCCTGTGAGTTTTCTGTCATGCCAGACAGCGGCACAATAAAGAAATGTGATCTGATATCTTCTTTGACATGTTGGCACCCAAACTGTCCATCACCACATTATCCAATTCACATTTTGGTGGAGCAATTTTTTTTTAATTTAATTGGTTGCCAAAATACTGATTAAATTGGATTGTTAACGTTGTATGTTGAGACGATCTATGCTCCCCATTTATAAAAGAATACTTTCATTACTCGGGGGAGGTTACAGTCAGATTAGTGTCTTGTTGTTTCGCTTTTTCAGGGCGAGACCGGAGTTACAATAACCAACAGATACTGCTCTTTGGTTTTAGGACTAGCAAAGTCACACACACAAATCTTCTGTTGCTCTATACCTGCCTCTACACACTGAATACCATATACCTGCCTCTACACACTGAATACCATATACCTGCCTCTACACACTTAATACCATATACCTACCTCTACACACTTAATACCATATACCTGCCTCTACACACTGAATACCATATACTTGCCTCCACTGACATTGACATAAGGAACCAATAACATAAATAACTATTCAAGACTAAATAAATCTAAGAACCAGCGACACCTTCAATACATTAAAACAATATAAATGCTGAAAAAGAAAGATGAGCTGGGTGGTCTCGAGGTTCAATCCCCGATAAGAGCTGAAATTTTTTCAGGTGGACATGGACTTCTAGTAATTCCTCCTGATCTCTGGGTAGTGAGATCGGACGCCCATGTGCATTGTTGCGCACGTAATAAAAATCCCTTTGGCAGTTGGTAATCAAAACGAGTAACCTAACGGCTCTGCCAGAAATAATTCGGAGATCTACCCAAGTATTTCAGGATCCTCGCTGGTGCTACAGAACCTGTGCGCTGTGCTGAGCTTCTTCGGACTCAGAATTGAGTTAGAAGAAAAACTAGCACTTATGGGTTACTCCATGTGAAATGAGGTTGATCCGTATTTCAGAACCTCAATACTTATGTCTAAAGGGTAAATAAGCCATACACTACACTCATAAAGATTTAAGTTAAAGCAACAGTTACCGGACATCGTGTTGCAACACAGTGTTCAATGCATTCTAACATACGGAGAGCACATTCAAAAAAGAAACATGAAATATTAAAATGCGAACTGTGTGGACAAAAACTGCATGCGTAAATAGCAACATAAATGTTTGCCGTCTTTTTGGGTGAGCCTCGGAAACACTGCAGGTCGTTATGTGGATTCCACGAAAACTTGGAGGTTGACGTAGAGCTTGGGCTTTCACCATTAAAAGAACAACTCCGAGTTTGTGTGGTAAATCACCGTAACAACCGACGATGTGAAATCTCTGGTGGAGAACTAGAGATCAGCTACCAAATGAGCATTCGCAGACACCCGTTCAATAGCATGAATCATGACACCTCTATGTTCAACATTATGCTGACTATGGGACTAACTTTGTCTCATCTCTGATACAAGATCAAAAGTTTAAAAAAAAAAAAAAAACTGTTGCTCACACTTAATACTATTTGGCTGTATAGATTAATGATTGGGTCTTGAAGAACAAAGAAGTGTAACGGACCCTCTCTGACTATAAACTTATTAAATGGTTACCGGGTGTTTGACTGTTCCGTGGTTTAAAAAAAAACACATTTCGTGGCCTCTTTATAGATACTGAGGCATTTCCGTATACTTGCCAGTGAGGGTGTCATAGATTTATTGGATGATGATAAAACCCACTAAAATTAGACGTATCATGTCCTAAAAGTATTGTAGTTGTAATTGTAGACATCAAGTTTAAACAAAAATAACACGATATTGTAGATTTGAAAATATCTTTAGAAATATTCAATAATGAGATATTATTTCTGTTTTCCGCAGCACTATCCGTAAACGAACCAGATGAGTCTCCCCCTGTAGCTGCGATAGTGGGACCAGTGGTGGCCTTTGTTGTAACGGCTGCATTGATCGTTGCCGGCGTGTTTATCTGGAGGTAATGACTGACTGACGCCTGCAACAAGCTCTAGCCATCTAGACTGATCATGTCATTAGCAGTACTGTAAATACATATAGACATGACAAAAGAACAAAACGTGAAAGCAAATAGTTGACACATACAAGACGATGACCAAAAACTTGATGACATTAGCGGAGAGGCTGACAGTTTTAAATATGATTGTGTAATATTCTCACCTTTCGTATCCTTTATTCGATATTATAACATACGGTGACTGGAATGTCGCTATGTCTCTCTACTTCTCCGCCTTCCCATTCCTCTAAATACAAGCACAACAGTGAATTACACCTGATTCTAGAGTTAACAAATGATTGTGATTTTACTATTGTTTCTTTGTTAGTATCTTCCTCTTTCCCTCCTGCATCCCCCAAGCTAGTATTTTTAGTTGTGGACGTCCTCAACCAACTCATGCCAAGTGGCTCTGTCCTTTTATCTTTCTGCTTCGGATCTGTCCTTTTATCCTTCTGCTTCTTTATGAGTGCCGATAATACATGTTTATTTGTTATATTTAATATCTCTACAGCCTCAAGGGTTTCCGGTCTGTTTTTTTCTGGGTCTAACACAGAGCCACAATAGACCCTAATCCTAACTCTGCATCCTCTGAGAGCTAGTCTAGAAAAATGCATCTGCAGTGACGCTAAGCAACATGTCATCACATCGTCTTAGTGGTATTTATTCTTAGTACTGGGAATCCCCTTAACTTTAAGGTTGGAGGCTCGATTGTTCTCCTGCCGGTTTATGTTCTCAGTCCAATAATAGGAACAACTCCACAGGGTAACATGCACAGCACGGGTCTACCGATCATCAGTAGAAAGATCCTTCGTCAACGATTGTTTCGACCCATTACTTCCTATACAATCTCCAAAGGTAGGCCTGACCTGGTTCATGACTGAAGGCCTTGATCTTTCCTCACTGTACTTTATAGGACTCTCAGACAATATAAGACGATATGGTGACTATGCAACAGGTATTGCTAGATTTTTTGATTGTAGCTGCGGAAGCATATTAGACGTTTCTTCACGACCAGGGGGACAAGCTTATGGTTGGTTTATCGGACAGGTGTTAGACTTTGCCAAATGCCGAGTAAAAGCAGACACCCGCGCCCTCCCCACAGCATTGACTTCATTCTTTTCTCCAGTGTTGGCCTCGGCTACCAAGTCAGCCCGACCTACAGTGGGAAACAGGAAATGTTCTGAGAAGTAAACGCTGCCTGTACAATTTTGACCACATGATCTATCGAGTCTTAGTCTGCAAAATAAAAGTCCGGCATCATATGCCCGATCTACCATTTGAATGTAAAGCGCCATTGACTTTATTTACAGCAGAGCGCACCTTACTACTCTCTTTAATGATCTTTCAGTTAGAATTGTGGAAAATTCATTGCATGCATTACTTTAACAGTTAAGTGATGTTAATTATAACATTCCTGTACGTTATAATACTGCTTTAGTTCATGCAGTTTGTAGTAAAACCGTGCTGGCGCGAACACGCCTGAAAAGAACACTACGTTATGTGTGGCTTTAGCAAAGATATATTACTATTATTAGTTCTCGATTACAATCGACACTTAGTGGGTGATGTGGTCAAAATTGCTTAGGCCGCCTTTACTTTGAGCACTTTATTAGGCGCCAGTTACGACTTAACAGTAGCTGCACTTGGTACACACAGTTTAAAAGAAAAACGTGTTTTAGATGTCTAAATTTCTTTCAACAGTGAGTGGCTAGACGGGCTAATGACCCCTCCCGATAACCCCCTCCTGCCTATCTTTCCCAGCCTGTCGATGTCGTTACACAATGTAGGTTCGTGTCGTGAAATGATAGCCATTACGCATCGGTCTGTAAGGCTGATAACCTGACTTACCTGTAATCTGCACAAAATTCAAACTTGGACTCGCCCAGAAATATATAGTCCCTTATATCTATATATATAAGCCTTTATTGGACAACATTATTATGTCTACCTTTTCTGGTTACTTTAACTAAACTCCACTTTTAAATATATATATCTTCAATATATATTAAGGGAGTTATTTGAGGTTTCGTGGAAACCGATTTACTCCTTGCTCATGTATACTAGGGACTTCTTTTTGCACCAACGCCTGAAGTGTCTAAGTGACGCTATTCTCTTTGCCAGCTTCCGAGCGTCCAGACGTGTCAATCTATGCCTGTATTATTTCATCTTTCAAGGCGATCTGGAATGTCTCAGTTTTTACATATGCTTGGGATGAGTCCTTTGTGAGGAGCTGGCAGAAGATTCACAGTCCAACCAACACCCACCAACTATAACCCAGCAGTCAATTAACCCATCACATACTTATTGTCACCCAACTACCAATTGAGAAGACTGTCCTCCTCAAGATGGGGTACAATATAACCCAAACATCATCCAGTGCCAGAGCATGTGTGTAACTCAGGGACAGTACTGTGAGTTACTCGTGGGAGCAGGTGCTGTGTGCCTATCCAGTTGCTGTGTGCCTATTCAGTTGCTGTGTGCCTATCAAGGTGCTGTGTGCCTATCCAGTTGCTGTGTGCCTATCCAGTTGCTGTGTGCCTATCAAGGTGCTGTGTGCCTATCCAGTTGCTGCGTCCTCTATGGTGAGGTACTCGTCCATTACCTGATCCTATTGAGCAGAAGTACCAGGGTCAAAGACAGTCGATTCACCCGGAGCTGAGTGAGGCATCAACAGTGGAACTGGGATAAGTGAACTTTATGTCTCAATTATGCTATATTCCCCACAGCTCCACTGGATTCCAAGGATGAATATATGCTTCCTCCAGGACTTTCTGACTGTTTAACTTTGGTTGATTATAGTCATTGTATTCTGGAATCCACCTGTTGTGTTTTGACATCTACTTCACTATTTTCTATCTTGTACATGTTGTAACAATTACATGCATTCATTTTCATGGCTGACTTAGGTTTCTCTATGTCACCTTTTTAAGTGTTTAGCAGTTGTATGTGTATGTATCTTCATTATATGTGTTAACATGGTTATGATAATGACTTATCATAACCTGGGGGCTTTCTTTAGTAAGTAGTGGGGGTGTCCAGCCAAGTGTGCCTAGAAATATTGTATTCATATACTGATATATTTTGTAGTGCCAATACTTGAGTTGCCCTACTCCAGAGATAAGTTGATCGTATATTGGCCACGGGGAATCCCTTAGACCAATACGAGCCAAACGACTCAACATAATTATCTCTGAGTGCCGTTGGTTCTGAAGGAGAAATCCTTACATTAGGCACGCGACAGGAGTGATATGTGACAGTTCGTACACTGGAGCTTCTGCTTATAACAAGTGCTAACTGGTCATTGACTTTGACGGGAACTGTGATAAAACACGCGCATGTGTATAGTGTTTAGATTACACACAACAAGCATAGTACAATTTCAACATATTTGATCTCTCCTCACATTCACATTCTCTCCAGTCTAGTATAAAGCTCTCTTGTCTCATACTGATGGCCTAATTAGCATATCTTTCCATTCCAGTTCGATCATGATAGTTTAAGTCCTAATTCCGTTATCCGTCCTCAGTCAGACTGTATAATTGGCCGAAATTGTTTCGACATGGACATGTGGTAACAGGATATGTGCTGAAAACCGAAAAATGTATTTATGCGCACTGTCCTGAATATTAAATTTTCAGTGACATCAAACTCTATTGATTTTTTCCTTAGGTTGTCAATCCCCTAGATAGGTAAATTAATTTCATTGAGTAAATTGTGGCTTATCAAAACTACGACCACAAGGCTGCACACGTTGTCGTACTATACCATAAACAATGCACATTGTTTTGTTGATTTAGTGTGTGTGTGTGAAAGCATTATAATTTTATTACATATCCGTATAATAAATATCAGTATTAAAGACGTATTTTATAAACATTAAAACATACACCGAATAAACATGTGATACAAACTTTCAAGAAATAGGAATCGGTTACCGACACCTCAACTGAAATAGAGAACTACTCACAAAGAATTATTTTAAGCAGAATCAGAATGTGTAAGTAGATGATTCAGGAAAGGTAAAATACAATACCTAGACTCATATCAGACGAATAAAAGAGTGAAATCAATATTCATGAATACCTGGGAAAACATCAACAATTTGCCACACAAGACTCGCACAGCTAGGATGACACTATAGTGTAACTCTTAGTCAGTAGCATACTGTCAGCAGTCTGAACTGGTTTCAAGAACTCTTTTTCTGTCCTGTATCTAATTCTTTACTTTAGGAGAGACTTTAGCCACCCCTGGCTTACCTTCAAAATGTCATAATTCTTAGTTGTGACAACTACAGAATGCTCCCTTCTTCAAAAAAAAAAAAAAAATGTCAAGGGGGTGCCAATCTGGTTTTACCCAGTGTGCATGAAATGCATGAAAAACTGGCAAATTGTTTTACACTGGAGCTTTAATGTCTGGCGTTTCCTTTTTGCAGAGGTTAGTTCTCACAGGTTTGCAGGTTTAAAAGGGCAAAGCTGGCATAATTATGTACTATTTGTGACATTGCCTGTTTTCCCTGATGAACTGACAGGTAATCGTATGTAATATTTTATCAGGAGCGGTTTCTTTGTCTTGTTTGAGAACAGAAAACATTTTTTATCTCACACAGTTTTAGTATTTGGGCACTGTAAATATAATTCTTAGGAGTGTTTGTTGTGTGTGTGTGTCGGGTGTGTGTGTGTGTGTGTGTGTGTGTGTGTGTGTGTGTGTGTGTTACCTGAGGAAATAAATTATTAGGCAGATTAAATTCTGAAATCACTTGGGCGATTTCGTCAGAAATTATCAACCTAGGAGTGAAGATCATTGTTTGTGTGTGTGTGTGTGTGTTGTTGTTGTTATTATTATTGTGCCTTTTTCTTAAACAAATTCGGCTGGATGCGGATTTGACCAACGATATCCGAGGCCGAGATGACGTCTAGAAATAACGCCACAACATCTACCTAACAGTGAACTATACAGTTTAAAAGTAAAAGACCATTCTCGCACATTGAGTACTATACCCATTTTTCTTATAGACTTGTAGGCACATCGTGGAGGAAGTGTTCGATACCAGAATCAGCAGTCAGGCGATTTCTTACATAACGGCCCTTCAGAGTGGATGGGGAGCGTCTTACTTTTTCGTTACTACAGCTCAGTTTACTTTACCAGAGGCGCTGCAACGTTTGTTTAAGAAGGATGGGGCAGCCCCTACACCCATTTTTCTCATAACATTTTATAGGAGGCATTTGCCTAAAGGGGCAAACTTTATTAAAGTACAAAATAATAAATATTTTTTGTTATTATTAATATTATAGGCTTGATGGTATATCTGAAAAAGTAACAAATGTATAAACGCTTGCATAGAAAGATAACATCTATACATGATTGGGGCAGGGCACTTAATCACTCTTGCAAAGAATCTGGCGTGGGTGGGGGGATGGGGGGCAAGGAGGGGAAGGTGTCGGAGTGCCTTAGCCAGGTGTGGGTACCTCCATACATCACAACAATAAAGTATTAACATCAAATATCATTACCCCTAATCCTTGGAATATTACATCATTTCTTGTTTATTGTTTAGGAGACACATGAACAAAAAGGATGACCGCAAGGAAACAACTCTAGGCAGATTTCAGAATTCTACTGAATCTAACAGCACAAGAACTGGGAAATCCAAAACAGTGACTACAAAGACAGACAATTATCATGAAAAGTCTGCAGGTGTGTAGTATAAATCATTTACAAAAAAAATATACGTTAATATTATTATATTAAAACGGGTTGGGGAAGAGGGGGGGGGGTGGTAAGGGGGCAGTTTTCAGTACACATAACTTTAGTCTCCCCACGCCCCGCAAATGTACACACTAGCTCACTTCTGATTGGTAGTTCCTGAACATGTCACCTTGGCACAAAGCTATGAGGGGTGTTCCATCATGCCATTGATATCGCGTGTTGTATATTTCAGCACGCCAGCGTTTTTAACACTCCAAAAACATGGATGAACAGGCCTAACACAACCTTCCTAGAGAGTGCTGCAACCAATGTTACAGGAATTCTCTTTCTCGGAATGAAAACGTAAATGCAAGACAACGCAGAAAGCAAACACCAGAGCGGGACACACCCGTAATCTTCAGGAAAGTCGACGAGCTCAACAAACTTGTGAATTAAAAGTGACCTATTCTTTTTGATAAGATCAACGTTACTTTAACCCAGTTCTCCACCATAGCAAGTGGCCAAGACATACAGCTATTTACCGTTTAGCCGTTTTAAAAAAAGCTCAGATGCCTGAGCCTCCACATGAGGTCAAGTATCTTCCGGGTGTGATTCATTTACCATTGTATGTAAGCTATCGGAATGATGTTTTATTTTTTTCCAACTTTTGACCCGTATCCTAATTAATTGCATCCGAATGTTAGGCACAGTTGAATACGTGCTGCATGCTTGGCTTTCTTGGAAAGTTGTGTTAGTTATTCTTTTTCTGCATTATGTACTCACAGAGCATGTTGAGAAAGGTGGAATCAGGCATGCTCCTTGCAGAGTGGCAAGCATCTCTTTTAAGGTCCTGGGTAGTTAGCATCCTTTGGATATTTTCTCCAGGCTGTGCTAGTGTGTTGGGAAATAAACAGGCAGATAGACTGGCCGGTTCTGCACCACTTGGTGGTAAACTGATGTATAACAAACTGGATGTTGTGAGGGCCGCTTCGGAGCGAGTGAACAGTGCCGAGGCACAGATAGCTCATTACGGCCTGAGGAGAATGGCACTGCGAGGAATTACAAGGGGATCTGGTCAACGCTCGACATTTAGAGGAAAGGCGAGACGGATATACATTTAGACAGTTACTGGTACCATCAGAATTTTACCTATTCGCGTGCTGCTGAAGATGGGGACGGATCGCATATGGCGGTGTCCCGAGTGCTGTGATGTCGATTCTTAATTCAACATTCAACATTCTTTTATATGGTAGTCGGTGCTTTTCTCATTATTTAGTTCCTGCTGGCCCTGCCTCGTGTGATTAAAACCTTCCTCTTCTCGTCAGTGTTGTCAAACCTACATAAATTTATACTTTTCAATAACGCAAATTCACATTGTTTTGTCTATTCATTTAACAGACAGTCCATACGAAATCCCGATGACATCAACTGCAGTGATACAGAAAGTACAACAGCTTAAATCAGAAGAGAGCGCGGTATATGAAAATGATACAACAGCAAATCCTTATGACAGTATTGCTGACATAATACCTAACCCTGATACTAAGGCTAATCTCTATGAGAGTATTGCTGACACAATGCCTACCCCTTATGAAGATATAAATGAGATGTAGTCTTGAACTTGAACAAAACATCAATAATAAAACTGCTACAGCTTACTACTGAGCTGAATTATGGCTCTGTAGAAAAAAAAGTATTGAAATGTTTATATGTAAATTCATTTTTGTTTTAGTACATTGTGTAGATTTAAATCGTACTGTCATTACTATTTTACATATTAATCATAACCTTCATTTAATTGTAATAAACTGTTTCGGTCACACAATGACACCACTGCCCACTTGTTATTATTTCATTCCCGTTTATCGCCAAGGGTCAGTGACTGAAATAAAATTTAAAAAAAACGAATGTCATGTCCTCGACAGTCGAAGCGTAGACCCATGCTTAAAAAAGATGGGCTGATGGAGGAGTGGGTCAAAGTGTTAAAGCAACAAATTAATTCTAATGAACTGTACCTAAAATGTGTAATGAAAGGAAGAAGGGGAGTAATGTACACACAACAAATAAATCTACCTTTCTACCGGAGCCTTTCTCGACATGAAATACACAACAGTAACAAAGGGCAAAAGTACTTCCTTCATATTTGTGTAGGCTTTTAATGAAATTTAACTGGGAGCGCAGGGTCGGGTCAACAGGCACAGCAGATCTTTAATTTAGGAACTGATTATTGACAATTCTTAAAAAAGGTCAAGATTGTAACAGACCCGAAAAGCATGCTAATAAATGAAGTAGAAGGTATGCTTCGTGTAGAGTGGCAAAACTCGCTGAGTAGGTCTCAGAAGGCTTTCGTCCGTTGCATATTTTCTGAAAGATTAAGGGTTTGTTGGAAAATGAATTGGCAGAGAGAGTGGATGATGCTGCACCATCGGATGGAGAACTGACGCATGACAAGTTAGGGGTTGCCAAGGCCCTTTGGAAGCACGTGAATACTGCTGAGGTACAAAGAGATCATCACATTCTCGGGATAATTATAAACGCGGGGGTTGGGGGGGGGTAGGGGGTGACTAGAGGATCTGACAGACACTCTACACACAGAGGAAAGGTAAGACAAACATTCATATTTGTATGATTATACTACGGCTGGTACCACTGGCATCAGAATGCCATGTTGGCTGCTGAACATGAGGTCAGGACACTTATACGGATACGACTGAATACTACCCACATGCGCTGTATGTGACGCACTCTTGGTATATAATGGCGAGACTTTGATCCCATTTTTAGGTATACAAATTCATAAGAGAAATAGAAACATAATGAGAATAAAACTGCTAAAGATTAATCTGCTGCATGGAGAGGAATAGAGTAGAACATTTAAAACAATTACTAATAAACTACAGAGATTCATTAACTGATATCTGCGCAGCATAGGCAGAATCACTAATTCTGAGCTTTGGGAGAGAACTAAATACATTCCAGTGAACAGGCGAAGAAGGGACGAATTTTGAATGAATGTTGAACCAAGAACCGACATTACAGCACTCTAGACATTTCATAAGTACTCCGTCCCCACCTTCAGCAGCAAACACATAATTATAATTTTGATAGAACCAATCAGTGTCGGATAGTATATCCGTCTCGTCGTTTTCTTGAGTAGGTGCGGCGGCCAGATTCACTTAGCAGTCCTCGCAGCACCAGGTTCCTCAGACCCTGATGATCTATTTGAGCCTCCGCACTGTTCCTTCGCTCTCAAAAGACTCTTACAACACCTAACTTGCTATGCATAAGTTCACCATCAGTTGGAGCGGAAACAGTCAGTCTGTCTATATACCGGGCCTGCCCTTGGAGGAAATATCCAAAGGACACTACCTGTCCGGGACCTCTGGAGCGATGCTTGCAGCTCTGCACCCAACATATCTGTCTCCATCTTTCACTACATGCAATGCGAGACAATTACAGTTACGACATAGGTGTGTGTGTGTGTGTGTGTGTGTGTGTGTGTGTGTGTGTGTGTGTGTGCAGCTGGTTAACAACCGAAAAACAAAAACAACAGAGTTGTTAAAGTAATCGTTAGGGGCGTCGGAATGGCTTAAGCACACAGCTTAGTTCGCCCCAAATGTAAACGTAAAAGGTGGGTCTAAACCGCGTGCAGAAAGTAATTTGCTCAAGTCATGTTCACACATTTCATATTATTCAAACATATATTTTGGGACATTAGTCATTTAGCACATTACAATTAAAATAAATGGTATTACTACTCACTAAAGTATGACACTGACCTTTAAGATCCGCCCCCCCCTTACCTGCTCTCCCTTCTCTTAATTTAAAAATATATAATGAGACGACGCCCTTCTTTCTCTTATTATTACTCCCTCACCCCACCAAATGTTTTCATTGTGCTATGGCCCTAATAGTCTGTATCTACTCCTTGCACTTTCTAATAGCTCACTCTTCCTCTCTCTCTCACTTTCTCTCGCTCTCTCTCTCTCTCTCTTTCTCTCTCTCTCTCTCTCTGTCTCTCTCTCGCTCTCTCTCTCTCTCGACGATATATATATCGTTGCTGGGGTAGCAAATTTTTCCTCTACCTGCATGACCAGAGTGACAAATGGACGGTTGGTTCATCGGGCAACCGTTTATCGCATAGACTTTGGCAGTCGGCAGAATTACACGTGCAGACTTTGATCGGACAGCTTTGGCTTCGAGAGATGTAAAGTTCTTTTCCACTAGGGACCTGAGACCTGCAAAACGATACTTGCCACTCTGCCCAAAGTATATCTTTTCCACCTTTATCAGCATGCTTTGTGAGTCTCTACATGTAGCAGGAATTGTATGGAATCAGTTGCTTATTTCTGAGACTGCTGTGCCCATTGGCCCGTCGCATCACTCCAGGCTCAGCATGATTAGAACCTTATAAAGTATGTTTGTAATTCGTAAACTCTGATCCATTTCTCTTCTAGCCCATCATTGTCATGAATGCATGCATGACTAATTGTTTGTTCTGTTTGGAGATCCAAACAGTTTTTTTCCCCTCTCTTCTTCTTTCTTTTTTTCTTGTCAATCTCTGCTTATGCCGCTATGCGTCGCAGTTCATCAGACGATTGGCAGCCGAGCCATGGCGCGCTCACTTGATATGCCGTGATGTTATGCAGTCTCAAGGTTTCAGTGACTCCTTCAGTCAATTTTCCTCCCAGTCTTTCCCTTCTTTTGATGTTTAGATTTTCAATTTGAAAGGTCTTGTTGCTGGCATCGTTGGTTTTATTCTCATTGGATGGTAAAACCATTTCATTCTTTCTTTCTCAATAAATTTTACGATTGATGTTGTTCCAACAGTTCTTACGATCACATTGTTTCTCACTTGATCTCTTCTGGTTTTATTCACAGCCATTATCAAACATCTCATTTCACAGTTGATTAGTTTTCTCCCCTGTTCTTTTGTCAATGTCCATGTCTGATACTGGTCACCTTATGTCTGTATAAATACTGTATTTACAGTTTGTCTTTTTGTCTTTATTGGAAAATCAGGGTGTTTTTAAAATGGAGTAAGTTTGTACGTGACATTGTTGGCTCGTTGCAGTCTCGCTTTTATCTCTCTGTCTATTTTACCAGTGTATGTAGAGATGCTACCCAAATATTTACATTCTTGCTCTTGTTTTAGACTTTGACTTATACTCTTTTTTTTTTTAAATTTTGATCTTCATGTGATGTTTAAGGCAACTGTTGATTTATGTGGTTCAGCGGCTGTTTACTTTCACTGTGAAATATACACTGGTCTCGGCAAAGTGCAATTTATTAAAGTCCTTCTATTTATTGACATCTGGTGGTGTTATGTCTATTTTATAAATATTGTCCATAACAATTATAAAAAGTAAAGGTAAAAGAACACACCCTTGCCTTACTCTTGATGTTACTGAGAACCAGTCTGCCAAGCCAGCTTTTGATCTAATGGCGATTTCACTTTCTTTATATATGCCTCTTTAAAAAATCTAGCATTGTTCAGTTTATACCATAGTTTTCGACTGAAATAATTGAAAAAATAACTCAGAGATAGTGATATAATCAAATCAGTTTATTGCATTCGAGGTAAGATTAGGATGTGGAGAAAAATTACGGTACGATTAAAAACTATACAGTTTGCATAGCTATGAATTAAGTTATATACATTTCAGTAAATTATTTACACTGAGTAATATTTCAACCGAGTAATATTTCAACTGAGTAATAAACTGTAGCAGTTTTACTATTGATTTCATGTACAGGTGTCCGCTGTGTCGACTACATGTTGTTTAATTCTCATAAAAGTTAGGCGTTATGTCATTAATACTCGCATAGGGATTAGCCGTATCAGCGTTTGCATATCTCGAGCTGTCTTCTGATTCAAGCTTTGGTATCACTGCAGTTGAAGTCATCGGGATTTCGTTAGGGTTCTCTGTTTTATAAATAGACAAGACATATTTTGTTTTTGTAAAGTAGAAATGTGTACATAGTTGACAACGCTGTGCGCGGAAAGCATCGTGTCGATGGAATTTTTTAAAAGAAAATAAATGTGTGCAGCACTCGACCAACGTGTGTAATACAGATGCCGGCCATAACTGGTCTATTACAGCAGCGGTGAAACAAATTGTAACCAAAAATAGGTGCTGGTACCGTGAACAGATATTTAAAGAAAAGTCTGAGTGTGTCCAGGTTTCACAGGGAAAAAACAAAGACCTGCATAAAGTTCTAATCACCCTGCATAAAGTTCTAATCACACTGCATAAAGTTCTAATCACCCTGCATAAAGTTCTAATCACACTGCATAAAGTTCTAATCACACTGCATAAAGTTCTAATCACCCTAAGCCAGCAGTGTGGGGTTCAGCCAGCAGGAACTGCATATTAAGACATTCAATAAATGATTCCGCATAAATCAGTCAAAAAATGCTAAGCATACACTATTTCATTGTGGCAATGATTTTATGGATGAAATGATTAAAATAAAACTCCAGTTTGTGTTTACAGATTCTGTCTGTCTGTCTGTATACAGAAAAAAGATACGTAAGAGTAAATCACGTGACTGACCCCAAAAAAGACAGTGTATAGAAAATACATTCTGAACGATGAACACATAGATTCATTTGTCGGAAAGCAGGACTTTTGATGCTAAACGTGTAGGTTTCGAGATCAGTCATCACATAATGTGTGAGGTAATCAACATCATTTTAATTGTCTTCAGTTGTGTAATTAGTTTTTCAATGACTGGCGCCGGGTCAATATTGCTGTCTTCAACTGGTCTTGTTTTGTTGCTGTTTTTGTTGTTGCTATCAGTACAGGGAGCCTAAATCGGCCCTTCATTCATCATTGGCACCTTTCCGTCTTTCCAGACGATAGTTTTACATTGAGCTATGAGGAGGTATGAGGCTCACAGCCCGTGGCGATGGCATGAGTGACTAGCAAGACCCACTCGTGTCAAGAAAGGTCTTCCACATTGATAGCATGGAATTTCAGAACCGTTGTTGTCAACATTTGTGTTTAATCCATTTCTTCTCAGACACTCAGCTCTCATCTTTTCTGCAATAATTCCTTCCTTCATTCTCATTCCCTCCCTGATATGCCTTCTTCATGAACACGGTTCATGCCATTGTGTTCCCATGAGTCCATCTCAACACCTGCATCATTCGTGTCCCGCTTACACACATCTTTGTGCTGTAGTGGAGGTCGGCCTCGACATCTTCTACCCATTTTTAATTAATTATAAAGGAACTCTAGCATCCTCCATTCTCCAAGTGTGACATGGCAACCTGAGCCTTCGTAGACTAAGCAAAAAGTAGACTGTTGTAGCAATTATTTTTTCTAGTACCTCAGTGTTTGTAACTTTGTCCCGTCACTCAATGCCAAGTATTATTCTTAGACAGTGCACGTGAAAGCTATTTAGCCGTCTTTCCCTGGCGCGAATAAGTTGACCAAGTTTCACTGCCATAAAGCAAAGTGCAGGGAATGCAATCCTGATAGACAAGAGCTTTTGTTTTAGTTGTGAGCTTTCTGTTCTTCCAAACTCTTTATGTCAATCTATTCATTGATGTTGCTGCCTTGCCTATTCTGATGCTGATTTCTTGGTCCAGCGATAGTTTACTATTCACTGTGGAACCCAGATAGGAAAAATGGTTTACTGTCACCGCCTCTTCACCGTCAATGTAGAATGCAGGTATATCATTAACACCTTGCACCATAACCTGTGTCTTCTTTTGGCTGACTGTTAGTCTAAATTTACTGCACGCATCAGCAAAGGCAGATAGTAAACATTGCGGGTCCTCTTCTAAGTAAGTGGTTATTGCGGCATCATCTGCAAACAGCAGCTCTCTGATGAGTACCTTTCTTATTCTGGTTTTGACCTTTAGCCTGCGAACATTGTAGAGGCTGCCATAAGATCGAGAATAGATGAATATACCACCCTTCTGACCTCGAAAGACATGTTCCATAAAGAAATTAGTAGTATATTAAAAAGAGGGTAGGAGCAGGTACACATCCATGTTTTACTCTATTTTTGATTACAAACTCCTCCGATATTAGATCCTCAATATTGATTGCAGCTTTCAGTTGAGTGTGGAATGACTCAGCAATGCTCAGTAGGGTAGGTGGACACCCAGTCTTCTTCAGTGTGTTGAACAGACCTTTTCGACTAACCAAATTGGTAGGACCAATTACGGCCAGGGATGAAGTTCATCCTCTTCATAACACAAAGCCTGGACAGTATTGTAGAGACCCTATTTTGCCCATGCATAATGATCCCTAGCTCGACCTGCCATGTCTACTCCAAAGGAAAAGTAACATCATTACTTTTGGAACAAAGCAGGCTAAATCGGTCTATCTGCCAACCTATTCAATTCTCAACATTTCTGCATACCCCTGAGAAAATATTTAGAGAACGCCAACTACCCAGGACCTCGGAAGCGATGCTTGCCTTTCTGCACGTAGCATGAAAGCCTCTAAATTTCCTTATATACTTTGTGAGTCAGTAACAATCACGACATATGCGTCCGGCTGGTTATCAAACCCAAGTAAAGCTGCTCTGACTGCCTCTGCCTCCATTCTCAAACTAAATGCTGTAGTCTCAAAGGCGACGAAGAAATGGGCGTGCGAAGGTGTGCGCCGCACAGGCTGTCGTCATTGGGGAATTGGGGAGGGGGGTTGACAAAATGCAAAACCTATGTGTTTTTAACATTTAAAAATATGTGTGAGTGTGTTTGTGAGTGTGTGTGTGTGTGAAAGAAGAGGGGGCGATAGGGGATATTCTACACAGAGTACCACTTGACTTTGCAATGCTACTGGCTTTGAATGACCAGGGGTGCTAGTCGATACACCACACTCAAAGGGATGGCAAGATGGGTGGTCAGGAGTAAACGGCTTTGCATGTGCTGACCAGCTGGCAAGTAATGCACCAAGGTAAACGGGAAGAAGCATGGGCAGAGCTGATTAAATCAACGCAGGGGATAATGGCGTATCTCTGAAGCTGATAATGGCGCATCTCTGAAGCTGATAATGGCGCATCTCTGAAGCAAACACGATTATATGAGCTGGGAGTGAAGCTTGCCGAAGCATGTTTATGCCGTCTTCGATTTCAAGATATGAGATAACTATTGCCAACTATCCAAGTAAACAAACAGTAGAGACACCTTGAAGTGGCTGTTTCATCGGAGGACAGAGCACACATGGGAATGCCCAATGTACAATCTGCCCAATGTGCTTTTTTGTATAATACGCGGTCTTAACCTATATGATTAATGCTACACACCTGAAGGCGTTTCATAAACGTTGTCTGTTGTCACTGCGTTAAATTTCCCATTCCCTGTGCTGTCAGGTTCAGGGAAATTCGGAAACCTGCTAAGAGTTTGCTCGTGATCATCCTTGGTATTCCTGCGTCTCCTAAACATTAAACAAGACATGGTGTAAGATTCAGTGGAGACATCAATGCAACAAGTAGAACCAAACAGCTTCACAATATCAAAGAAAAAGAAACAATAAGTGAACTTTGCTGTAGAGAACCTTCATCAGCACATAAATAAATCAATAATAACACAAATGCGAACTAGAATACAGAAAATAATTTAACTAACGTATCTCAGACAGAAGTCACACTTCTGTCTAGCCAGCGGAACAATAATATTCACGGGGTACGGAGTAATGATATTCGTTACAATTAGGGCTGTACCGAATAGTGATTTTCACTATTCGGCCGAATACGAATAGTGAGACCAACTATTCGGCCGAATACGAATAGTGTATCATCATCATCATGTGACTTGCCGACTGGCGTGGGCGATCATGACTCTCCACAATCTGCTATCTCCTGCAGCATGTATCAGTTTGTGTGCTGACATACCTCCACGCCATGCAACAAGACTGTCAAGAATCTTCTATCGTTGTCTTCCTATATCCCTCCTTCTACAAATCTTTCCAGTGCTCTCTCTCTCTCTTTCTCTCTCTCTCACACACAAACACACACACGCACACACACACACACGCTGCGTTTGGCATTTTATGCAGTTTGTACCACGAACCCGGGTCGCAGTTTCCCCTGCTACGACAGACTCAGGCAACATCAACTATTGTGTTATGAGAGAGTTATTTCAGTCCATCGCAGTGTATGCAGAAACGGGAGTAAGGTAACCACTTTTCGTATTCGGCCCGACCGCAACTATTCGGCCGAATACCGAATAGTTATTAGGTCCACTATTAGGCCCCAAAGCGAATACGAAGCGAATATTCGGTACAGCCCTAGTTGCAATGCTTTGTTGTTGTTTGGTGGCGCAAATACCTTGCTGGGCCGCCACCTGTTGGACAACGTGAAAAATGCCTGAGTCCACCCCCCACCCAAACCTTTCCATCAGCGTATATATTCTATCAAATTACTGTTTTTTTTTAAATAGTTACTCTTTTTTTATTTTTAAATGTATTGTGTTATATTTATAGTTCCTTCAGGTTATGTTAATGATGATTACAACAATAACAAAAAACATTGGTTACAATTATTGTTTACTTAAACAAGGCTTTTAAGACCTATGAGGCTTTCGCCTGATCGAAAATTATACTGGGGCTGCTCCCATTGCTATAAAGTTTCCGGTAGTGGTAAAGCCCCTGGTAACGTAAATTGTCTATTAGAAAGTAAATATACCTTAGAGAAACTGCGGTGACAGAGTAAATAGTGCCACTGCTGACCAATATACTGTTCTAGATTTAATTCCCAGGGGATGCAGAATCATTGTTAAGATAAGTTTGGCTGTGGTTTAGACTCGGACTCATGAAAATAAGTACAAATTTTCGGAATATCTCTGCAGGAATGACAACAAGGAATGGAACATGCCATTACAAATGGTATGTCATGGCTTAGTATAATCACTTCACACCCCAACAGGGGTATCTATTTTTCTTCTTCTACGCTCTATCCTTAGCCGTCGCATGGGAGGCTATTTACCCGCCTGGGGATCGGAAGGTCGTGGGTTCGCGTCCTGATAGAGCTGGTCTTTTTTTTCAAAAATGACCTCGACTCCCAGGTTGACCCAGGTACAAGGTGCAGTCCTGAGAAGTGAAGGTGCCTGGCGTGATGCTCACCACATCACCCACCAAGTACCGATTGATCTGTACAAATATAGGTCTAGCACTATATTCCCAATACACCTAATAGCGTGGAAAAGGGACTTTTTGTTTACTTTACCCTTTATTCTGCTGTGGAGCATGGGCCCTCAACCAACTCATGCTAAACACACTTTATTATGTGGGCAGCTCACACCACATGCGCTCCCCAAGCTTCACTCTTTACCAATCTGCTATATTTCACTGCCTTTAAGTGTAAAAAAGTTGGTGTCTTTCGACGTCAAAAGCAAACCTAATTATCTTTGACACCAGTGCGTTTGGAATCACATGGACGAAACTAAGGTGAAAATTGTACACATACAAAACACGCAAATTGCCTTAGGTTAGTAAACATGTGAGGCATGGACAATCATGTCTGCAATTAATAATTCTAGTCGATTGAGTTCAGTATGCCAACCCAACAAAACAAAAAAGTTGGCAAAGAAACAGCACCGATTTTTTCATAACCTAAATTTCTCACTGTGCCAGGGTTTTTGTTTTGTTTCTAGAAATAAACGTAGCTCCCACGTGAACCCAACAAGACGTAAACTGGTATCAGATAAAGTCCTGGGAAGCAAAGGCGACGGGCGTAATGTTAATTACATTATTCATCAAGTGCCGATTTGTCTATAGAAATTACAAGTCTAACCCTAAGTGACCTATGCACCTGAAGGCATGAAAAAGGGTGCATTTGCTTTATTATCTAAATTATCAATCAGTTTATGATTACATATTCTGTCACAGCTGCCTGTTTTACTTCATAAATGTGTTGGTTATCATCTGTGTTGATCGTGTTTGAATACGATTCTGTCTTTCTTTAATGTTATTAGCGTTACAGATCCATATGTTTTTCTTATATGACCTCTCGTGTATCGATCATTGCCTTGTATGTGTCAATTGTTTATTTAAGTATTTAGTTCCTTCAACATATCTATATATGTTTACAATATTGCTACAGGCATTATAAGCCTAAATGCCTTGAATCTGTTACATGTTTAAATTTAGTCTGTCCTTACCTCCAGATAAACACGCCGGTAATAATCAATGCAACCAGTACAACGAAGGCCACCATAGGTCCCACTATCAAAGCTAAAGGGATAGATTTATCCGGTTCACTTAGGGGCACTGCTGCAGGAAACATAAATAATATCGCATTAACGAATATTTCTAACTATATTTTCTAATCTAGTCCGTGGCTAGATATTTTGGTCACTTGAAACGTCATGGAAGTCTAGAGAGAACAATAATGGAGGGGTATATGCCTGGGAAGAGAGGAAGAGGAAGACCAAGGAGAAGATGGGTGCAGGATGTGGCAGATGATCTCCAGATGGGTGTATCAGACGTAGGACATCTTGCTCAGGATAGGAAGGTTTTCCGGAGGGTTGTTATGGCAGCGAGGTTCCGCGAGGGACATGCTACTGAATGAATGAATGAATGAGTCCGTGGCTTGGGCGTTATGAGTCAGACTCGTAAGTCCAATGTACCGCAATCGAAACCCATTGCTGGCTGCGTGCATTTTCATCATGGTACGGGGCGTCGCAGGTGGATTCAGCCTATAATGGGTACCAGGGAGGATGTCCTGGGGAAGTAAAGACGGCCGGCATAATGCTGACCACATTATTACCAACCTAGCGCCGACTGGTCTGTAAAAAATATGGATGCTCTTTCCATATGCCCGATGCGCCTAAAGGCGGGAAAAGAGATCTTTACTGTTTTTACTTTTTACCTTTTTACAATACAACTGGATCTATAGAAATGCAGCTATGAAAGATTTAGTTCATAATATATTTTAAACATATCTTTATGGTTTCTTCATTGTTCGCGCCTTTGATAGATGTCACACTGTGTCACTGATCTTCTCGGCCGAATTGGTGACTCCAAATGTTTGTAGATCCGTCTCGTGGTTCTCAGTCAGCTCTTTTGTTCATGCATGTTTTGACTCTGCTTTCTACGACTTTCTGTTTATGCCCTAGTAATTTCAATCTATTAGTCCACTTGATGTCAGCTAGTATAGTTATTTAAATAGATGTTGCATTTCATTGCTGCTTCTCATTCTCCCGTCCCTACTAATTTCATATTTGATGGATCCTAAGATTAGATATAAGACTCCAGTTTCATCCGTTTGTCTTTTCTCCATATTTCTTAGTGGTACTCGATGTTTCAGTTTCAGGATAATTGATCTTTTCAGTGTTTTTTACATTGCAAGCATGAAGTTACGAGTTAAAAAAGTGTTTTTTTCAGATTGTACTGTAGACTATTTCTTGTCTTAGTGTAAGCTTATTACATTATGATATCTCTACGAAGAAATTACATATTTACTAAAGCATCACATCCACTGGATCTCCAAACATGAGAGAAATCTAGACATAAATGTTTAACAATATGACTAGAATGCGCAAAAATGCTTCATCCTCACCCCCCCCCCTCCGTACCCCCACCCAAGCCACTTATTCCACACCAAATTTAGAAAATTATAAGAGTGAATTAGGGTCAGTAAAAGGTATATTCTCTTTGTAACTAACAGCTGTGAATTCTGGACAGTTTATGAAGTCAATCAATTTCTTGATGTGGCGTTGCAGAAGAATCCCTAATATTCTTATATTCAAAAAAAAAAAAAGCGGCCCAGATGTTTTGAAAGAGGTGTAGGATCTAAAACAGCGGTTCTCAACCTGCCGACTGCGACCCTTTTTTGGATCAAACGGCCCTTTCACATAAGTCGCTAAAGATCATCGGAAAAGATATATTCATTGAAGGTATAAGGGAAAATAATTGTTTTGGGGTCGCCGCAAACATGAGGGAACTTTACCAAAGGTCCCGGCGTTAGGAAAGTTGAGAGCAACTGCTCTAAGACAACTCATCACAAACATCAGAGACTGTCATCAAAGTGTGGTCGAGTTGTGAGAAGAAGGAAACTGGAACATGTCTGACCGCTGGACAAAATTGGTAGGAAAAAGATACAGAGGTAGACAAGATTCTTGACAGCATGTTGTCATGGCAGGGATGCGTGCAAATACAGCGATTGGTGCAAGCTGTTGAAGATCGCAGCTTTTCTAGAAGGATGATCAACCACACTAGTCGGCAAAGCACTTGATGTTGATGATACCTCTTTCCAAGTTTCGGTTGGTAATAGGATATTCTCCACAAGTGGCCGAACAATTTCACATTTATGGTTTAAGAAGCGTTTGAATGGCTTCAGTCAAAGTCATGTCATTTATATGCTTACTACAAACCAGATTCAATAAATGTCTATCAAGCTAAAATTTTACCTTCGTGACAGAATTCACCAGACCTCCCAAAAACACATGTCAGACATCTTCCGTTGAAGGCATTGCACAGTTGATCAGAACAGTTTTGGCTACATGGCAGAGAACAATTTTCACCATACCATGTAGTATTGCAAGCTGTCAGTTTAGAAAAAAAAATGTGTCAATTAAATATTTTAAGGTTCCAAAATTCATCCATATATCAGGAAACTTAGTCTCAGTCTATGACCATAATAATAGTAACAATATCAATGTGAGAATGGTACTTCATTCATTGTCCTGTTGTGCCATTATATGTTATACAGAGCTCACATTCTATACTTTCACTCCGTTATATCCTGTGCAATCATTACAATATCATGGATGGAGACCGGCCCAGCACTTTTGGCTTCTCGCACGAGAGATCCACTGGATAATTCAAGGATGAACAACCTGGGTGGCATCATGGGAAGGAAGGTATTTGTTCACACGACTTATTGCACCACTGTCTTGTATGACAGTAAGCACGGAGGCTAGACATTCACAGTCCCATGGTAATAGCTGTATGTAATACACGACCGTCAAAATGTTAGCTATACTTACTCTGATTACAGTAATCACCATCCATCCCCTGTACACACGATGTACATTTTCCAGTAACTGCGTCACACAACTGATTGGAACAGTTTGTGCTGCATGTCTCTGTGCAATTTTCACCAAACTTTGTGGATGGACATGCTGTGGAAAAAACCCATCAGATTGACTAATTAACATGTAAAGAACAGGAGAAAGATATGTTTGTTGATAATACCTAGTTAACAATAATACAGTCAGTGGTATTTATCAATAAAATAGTATTTTTTTCTGAGTATTGTATTGTGATCGTCACTTTATGACACACCTCATACGCATTTTATAAGTAACACAAGTAGGGGGAGCTAATGGGGCATAATCTAAGTCTGGAAGTAAGTGAGTAAGTTTAAACCCACCAGGGCATCACACGGAGCAATAAACACCCGATGACACAAGGCGCCACAATGCTGCTAAGGATCGTCAGTGGAGAAGTCCCAGAAACCGCGTTCAACCGTTTGGCTATTTTGCAGCCTCTGACATCAGCCAGGGAGGGGGTTCAGAATAAAGAAAAATTTCATCCCGCAAGGGGGATGACGGTGCATTTTGGGAGCAATAACAATGCGTTGAATGGTAAAATACCGCAATAATGTATCTGGAAAAAAAAATTGTGGAATGTAGTAAAATACGTTTATAGATAAATTGTGTACATTGTTTGTCGGGGCTGCTCAACGATCTTAAAAAAAAAATTATTGAGGCGAGTCGTTGGAGATGGAACAATGCAGACCTGGCGTGACATCCGCATAAAATTACAGTGCTTATGATAACATGGAGTCATGGACAGTACGCTAACTTTCTAATAGTTTCAACCATGAACAGGAAAGTTTTAGTGCAGAAAAGTTCGTTCGCTTTTTTTCTCCTTTATTTTCCTGGAATTTTAGTTTGCATTCTACTTTAAGGTTTGAGGTTTTGAACAACGGATCAACATCATGACACACGGGTAGTAACCCATAAGTGCTCCGTTCTTCTTCTAACTCAAGTCTGAGTCCGAAGAAGCTCAGCACAGTGCACAGGCTCTGAAATACTTTGGGTAGTTTTTTAACTCTAAATTTTGCCTGGGCATCGCCAATGGGCGACTATTTTTTATTTCTAACTACCAGGGATTTGTTACGTGTGCAACAATACACACAGGCGTCCGATCTCACTACCGAGAGACCAGGGGGAATTACTAGAAGTCCAAGTCCACGTGAAAAAATCCCTGAACCTCAAGCACTCGAGGCAGACACTATGCCTCTAGACCAAATTGACCCCTTTGCCTTCTACTTTGGCTTTAAACTTAATTGTTTGCTTTAATTCTTAGAATTGCTGAACATTCAGTAAATTTAAACACAATATAAATTATCCACCTACGGAAAGAAAATTTTTTTTTAAAAACAATACCCTGGCTTTTGCAGGAGGTCCTTAACATAGCCGGGCCTTGAATATAGTCTAACAGTTGAACTGGCTTTTTGGGACCTCTCCACATGGTGGTACTTTGTGTAATCGGGTGTTTATCGCTTTTGTGAAGTCCTGGTGGGGTACAATTACCTACATTACCTAAATAAAAACAAATTATAGCTTCATCGGTGGCGTGTGGTTGATGCATTTTGTTTGACTTGAAGTTGAAAGTCCATTTCTCTGATACTCATTGGCCAGGAATTGTGTCAGGTTAGTACACTTGTAAACAATATATTGGTCAAAGTTCAGTCTCCAGCAGAGGATTCTTCTCCTCATTTCTCCTCTTATCCATAGCTCTATTAGTGGTATTATAGGCGCAATTGGAAAATTAAAAAAGAAAATGCCAGATTCACTGTGGAAATAATAAAATACTCAGGAGGCTTGTTTGCCGTGAAGGTTTTAATATATAAAAATTATAGAGTCACTGTTTTTCTTTATCTGCAGGGTGTAGAAGAAGCCGATGGAAAGATAATGTCCAGACAGATCTTGGAAAGAGAAGGCCAAACAGAGAGATGAATGGAGGTGGGTGATATCTGCAGCAATGAACCTCAAGGGCTAGGAATGCTGAAGCAGAAGTAGAAGAGAGAGTTACTAGAAGTGTTTATATTCTTTTCATTGAATTCAGGCCTTGTTTTTTTGTTGTTGGTTCATAGGTATGTTTAACTTTCAGTAGTTATTTGTGCTATTGATTCTTCAGGCTAATGGCAATGGAAGCCAGTATACAGTGTTGAGGTTGTCCGGTCAGTAATAGGGCAACAGAAGAGTAATATGTATGTTGCTAACCCACTGTCCCTTTCAAACCCAGGGGCTGTGTCTTTTATCGGTTACCTATCTAGTCTCATCATTAAAGGGTGAACTTACGAGCCATCAAAGCGGCTGTAACGTCTTCTGTTGGGTGGTATCCTTCTTCAAGAAAGAAGAAGAATAAATCCTCGCACATATGACGAGCTCATGTCCATTTTAAAGCAACTAAATTTTATCAACTAAATTGCTCAGAGTATAAAAACAATGAGCATGGTAAAACAGGAACTGGATAGTTTCTTGTTTTTCTTCTTCTTCTTCTTCTTCTTCTTCTTCTTCTTCTTCTTCTTCTTCTTCTTCTTCTTCTTCTTCTTCTTCTTCTTCTTCTTCTTCTTCTTCTTCTTCTTCTTCTTCTTTCGTTTGCTTGAAAAAGATTATCTATATCTGCAATGTTGTCTCTAGTGTTTACTTCACTGTCTTTTGCAATTCACTCAGCGACCTGTAAAGTTTGACTCGCACCAACGTTTCTCTTGGCCAAAAGTTTCGCCTTGATATGTTGTATTTGGGACAGTTTGGAGGACATGACCTGTTGGTGCCAATCCACATGTGCACATGGCTAGTTCGCCGAATCTTAAATGTTGTGTACATGTGGCTACGAAGTCCATTGTGTCCTGTTCTAAGGCGTAGAATAATAACTCGCTCTGGTCTCTCCATTATATGGTGATCGTCTTGTGCTGGTTTTGGTGGCTTTCTGATTGATTTGATTATTCACTTATTTTGTTGATAAGACACTGGATAATTGGATGAATAACAATTTGGTTGGCATCATGGCAAAGATTATATCTGTACACACGACTTATTGCACCGCTGTCTTGCATGACAGTACGTGCTGAAGCTACACATCCACAGTCCCATCGGCGATATTTGTATGTAATACACTACCGACAAAATGACAGCGATACTTACTGCGATTACAATAATCACCATCCAACCCCTGTACACACGATGCACATTTTCCAGTAACTGCGTCACACAGCTGACCGGAGCAGTGAACTACTACAAATCTCTATGCAATCTTCTCCAAACGTTGTGCGTGGACATGCTAGGGGAAAAAAACATCAGATTGTCTATTTTACATTAATAGTACAGGAAAAAGATATGTTTGTTGTTAATACCTAATTAACAATATTACAGTCGGTGGTATATATTAACAAAAAAAAATTTTTCTAGGTATTGTAATGTAGTGATCTTGGCCCTCTTATATACCTCATACACATTTTCTAAGTAACACACGCTAATGAGGCATAATCTAAGTCCAGAAATAAATGAGTAAGTTTAACCCCACCTAGGGCATCACACAAAGTGCCATCATGCGGCTGAGGATAACCCGTGGAGAGGTCACAGAAACCGCGTTCAACCGTTAAGCTATATTGTGACCCCCGGGTGGGGGTTCAAACAAATGAAAAATTGCATCCCACAAGGGTGATGACAGTGAATTCTTTGAGCAATGGCAATGCATGGGATGGTAAAATGCTGTAATAATATATCTAGAAAAAAAATGTGGAATGTACAGTCAAATACGTTTATAGATAATTTGTGTACATCGTTTTTCAGCGATGCTTAACGTCTTTAAAAAAAAAAACATTATTGAGGCGAGTGGTCGGAGGGGGAACCTTCCGTGGCATCTAAATAAAGTTCCAACGCTTATGATTACATAGGGTAATGGGCAGCGGGTGGACGGTATAATACCATGAGCAGCAAAGTATTAGTGCAGAAAAGATTGATCGCTTATTCTTTTCACTTTTTTTTCCCCTTGAATTTTAGTTGCATTCTACTACTGTAAACGTAATTGTTTGCTTTAATTCTTAGAATTGCTAAACATTCCGTAAATATAAAAACAACCAATAGCCCTATTGCTTGCCGTGTGATTGGTGCATTTTTTTTTTTTACTTGTAGTTAAATGTCCGCTTCGCTGTTTGGTTTGGCCAGACATTATGTCAGGTTAGTATACTTGTATAACCATTTATTGGTAACAGTTCAATCTCCAGCAGAGGCTTCTGCTCCTCCTTTCTCATCTTTTCCACCGCTCTATCAGTGGTATAGTAAGCGCATCTGAGCATTTTTTTAAAACACAGGATGCATAGTAAAATGTAATGTAAAGATCCCTTTCACGCCTTAGGCGCATCGGGGATATGGGCAGAGCGTCACATATTTTCTACAGACCAATCGGTACTCGGTGGTCAACATTACGCCGGCCGTCTTTACTTCCCCAGGACAGCCATCCTTGTACCCATTTGAGGCTGGGTCGACCTGCGATGTCCCATACCATGATACAAATCCATGCAGCCCGCAGTGGGTTTCGATCGGACTCGCGATGCCTTAGACACGGACGCCGCAGGATGCATAGTGGATATAGTAAAATACTCAAGGGGCTTGTTTGCCGTAAAGGTTTAGGTAAATGACAAAAAATGCAGTTATTGATTGATTTTTTTTTAAATCTGCAGGTTGATGATATTTGATGTTTTTATTTTTATTTTTTAAACAAGTGGCGTTATAAAAGCAACAAATTATACTGCGTTCGTCCTTGATAGATTTTTATAATTAGGGTAATGATTTCGTTGTTACCTGGGTAGGAATGTCTTTTCTTTTTCGGTCTTTAAAATATCTCTGCAAATAAATAATAATTAGTATTACGATATTCTTGTGAGGAAGGTAGACTCCTGTCTTTAGCTAGATGCGTTGGTTCAATCTAAAGGCTGTTTAAAACATCGAAATGCTAAAAATCCAGGTTATGTATTACCAGTGCATAGGTAATACAGTAAAATATAAAACAATAATGAAATCAATGTTGTATGATCTCACCTTTCAGCAGGTCTTTTTAAGACTCTCTCTCTCTCTCTCTCTCTCTCTCTCTCTCTCTCTCTCTCTCTCTCTCTCTCTCTCTCTCTCTCTCTCTCTCTCTCTCTCTCTCTCTCTCTCTCTCTCTTCAAGGCAAGCTTGAAATGTTTTCTTTCCCGAGCCAGTTCTACAACCAATTTGTGCTGGAGAAGATAGCGGTGGGTAAGCTACAAGATTTTAGGAACTGAGTAATCTCCTTTCACGAGAATTGGGGAGTCACCGGCCGGGGAAAGACACATGGTCAAATGCAGCCACTTGTGCCTTTGATATCTTCGAAGGTTTCCAGAACAGGCAGGAAACGGTGGCAGCGGCACTCGATTTAGAAAACGTTTACAACAGAGTCAGATACAGTATCTTCATAAAAGCGCTTATGGAGAAGGGAGTCTGTCCTTGGTTGGTGAATTGTATAGCAGCTGTTTTGTATACTCGCCGGGCAGCTCTCCGTCTGCGTTCATGGACCTCTGAACCATGTATTATAGCAATTTCACCTGTACTATTCAATGTTTTTACGAGCAACATTGCCTGCCTGGAAACACCTAGAGTTGGCAGAATATTGATATTTGCAGATGATGTTCTTGAATATAGGAAGGGGAGAGATCGGAATCAAATAGCTGAAGAGTTACAGGTAAAGGTAAATAAGGTGATCGACTGGTGTACAGAGATGAGTGCTGTAATCAACACAGAAAAGGCAACAGTCCGGTCGCGTTTTTTTTTTTTTTTGACAACAGAATTGTTAGAGCTGATGTTCCCAGACTCAAAATAAATGGCAGGGAGACATCAAAAGAGAGAGCAGACTGCGGTACCTAGATATGACCTTTGATAGAAGCTTGTCTTTCAGGGATCACATAGAGGGTTTGTGACAAGAGCCCACAAAGGTCTAAACGCACTAAAGATTATGGCAGCGATGGATATGGAGCAGAGAATGCTGTTCACAATTTACTAGCACTTAATCATCTCAGTGATTGATTATGGATTGGGGTTACCCACTGTCTCAAAGAGTCAGCTAGAGAAACTAGAGCGCACACAGAATGAAGCTATGGGGCTGACCCCGATTGTGTGCATACGATACATCCTTGCAATGCCGATTATTGCAGACAGGCTTAAGGTTTCGCAGGCTAAGTCAAACTTTCAAAGTAGCTGCAGACAAAGAACACCCTCTGTATGAAGCTTTGATTGCAAGCAAGGGTCAGAGTCTGAAAAGGGGAAAGTCGTGGATAGCTCAAGCAGAAGACACAATAAGACAAGTATGCATGCTGAGAACATTGGGCGGGGAGAGGAGTGGGTCAGAGTACCAGAGGAAAAGTCTGACATATGTAGGATTATGATTACATTGGGCCGGGTGTGCAGAGAGTAGCCAGCGGGTGCTACGGAGGTTGAAGTCTAACAGTTGATTCACAACAATTCACGCCCAGGTGATCTGATTATCTAAACAGATGGATCAGCATTGAGAGGAAAGAGAAGTGCCTAGGGGTTCGTAGCGAAAGCCAATGGAAAATCTTTAGTTCAAGACAGCCCAGCATATGAAACCACAACATCTAGCATAAGAATGGAGGTGGAGGCAGTAACTGCAGCTCTCCGGTGGCTAGAGAACAAGATGCATACACATGTCGTAATTGTAACAGACTCTGAAAGCATGCTGAAAAAGGTTAAGACAGTAATGCTTCGAGCAGAGTGGCAAGCTTCAATGGTAAGCTCACGGGTGGTGAGCATACTTTGGATCTTTTCTCCAAGCAATGCCAGCGTGGTGGGTAATAATGAACAGGCAGACAGATTGGCTGGATCCGTACCACTGGGTGGTGAACTGATACATGACAAGGCAGATGTGCTCAAGTCCCTTTGGGAACAAGCAACGGATCATTAGAGAAAGACGATTATTATGGCCTGGAGAGAATGAGGCACCTAGGTGTAACCAGAGGATCTGGCTGGCTCACTACACTCAGAGGAAAGGCAAGACGGACTTTTAACCAGATTGAACCGGTACCATCATTATTGGAACTCTGCGCTGACTGTTGAAGATGAGGACGCAGCATGCATGGGAATGCCCTGAGTGCTGTGATATCCATTCTTGACTCAACTCGACTTTTATGCTTTCACAGCCAATGCATCTTGAATGTCTTGCAACCATCTTCTCTAAGGTGGAAATCTGCTTTATTTTCCGGAAACTACACACTCCAGGTCACGAGATGGTAAAAAATACCCCGATTTTCGGGATATGATGCTGTTAATGAGTCAGTTCTTCTCGATGTCCAGATCACATAGTATGTCTGTATTTTTCTTCTTCTTGGTCAACAATATTTTGAGAAATATTGTGTAGCATTTTACGTCAAAAGCTCTGATGTGAGTAACAGTTTATGACTCTTATATGACGTTAGATGTCTATTGGATAAGGTAAAGTATATTGTTAGTGATAAAAGCATACGTATATGGTGATATATTTGTACATGTTATTTAATGAAATATAAAAATAGGGATACAATGGAGGTACATAATGCTAGACTTATATAAGTTATTTAGTAAAATATTTAAAAATGATAACATCAAGGCTATATAGCCAAGGCCTATAAAGATGATGAATTGAAATATAAAAAGAGTGGCAAAATAAACGTATGTTATGCTAGACTTATATGATTATTTTGTAAAATTAAACATGTGATAAACTAAGGGTAAATGGTGCTAGATTTGTTTGTATTGTTTACACAGTAAAATATACAAATCAATATGTCAAACTAGGTAAGAGAACTGGAAAGTGTCAGATAAGTGATGAGCTGGTTGAGATAGGGTGTAAAGGGGCGAAAATATTAGCCGAAAGAAAAGAGGAAGCCCTGGGTAAGAATTTGTTGGTAGCTGTGATAAGATATATATGGGGGCTGCGTGGTCTTGAGGTATGGTGTCCGCCTCGAGTGCTAGAGGTCCAGGGTTCATGTCCCAGTGAGGGCTAGGAATTTAAAGATGGATTTCTAGTATAGTAATTCCCCCCGATCTCTGTGTAGTAAGAGCAGACGCCCGTGTGTACTGTTGCGCACTAAAAAAAATCCCTTAGCAGTTGGAAATCGAAGAGTAGCCTAACGGCGCTGCCCGTACAAAATGTAGAGCTGAAAATCTACCTAAAGTATTTGAGGATCCTCGCCGGTGCAACAGAGTTCGTGCACTGCGCTGAGATTCTTTGGAATCAGTCTTCAGTGAGAAGAAGAAAGGAGCACTTATGGGTTACACCCGTGTTCCATGATGTTGATCCGTTAAATGAGCATAAAAAACATAAAACATGCGATAAGATGGAGAGTGAAGTAAAGGACCCTTTTCCATGCATTCAGCCGTATTGGTAGATAGGGATAGACCTATATTTTATAAACCAAACGTCACTTAGTGGGTGATAATGTCATCATCACGCCGGCTGCCTTCACCTCCCAGTATTATATCTGGTACCCATTTAAGGTTGATTCGACCTGGGAGCCTAAGTGATTTTTTTGGGGAAAAAGGGTGGGGGGGTGGAAGTCCAGCCCCGTCAGGATTCCAGAGAGAGAGAGAGAGAAAAAAAGAAAAGAGAGAGAGAGAGAGAGAGAGAGAGAGAGAGAGAGAGAGAGAGAGAGAGAGAGAGAGAGAGAGTGACTGGGTGAAATTTCCATACAGCCGATATTAGATTGGAGTAGTGGGTTGTTTTCATTCTTGGTCGGTTTATTGTATATATTGGTCGGGTTCTTCTTTGCCTTTGTCGTTTTCTTGTCTTCTGTATTGTTGTTGTTGTTGTCGTTGTTGTTGAGAATGGTGACTGCAATGTTTTTTTTCCCCATCATATTTTTCGGGTTCCCTTTTATTAGAACGTTATATCTAAGGTTACGACCTGAAAGTAAAGGAGGTTGGGGAAGGACAGGGGGGGGGGGGGGGGGGCATCTTTCCAGGGGGGAGGGGTTCTACAATTATGCTGTTACATAGGCCCTTAAAGACCAATCCCACTTCCTCGTCGGGAGGGGTAACAGGACAAAGTGGGGGGATTGCTAGGTGTTGGGCGAAGTATTTTTAGGCCTCGTGCCACGGGACCGCTACGGTAGCCATGAAGGTTTGTGTTTGTCTTTTTGGGTCACCCCGAAACGTCCTGTCCAACGGGGCTCTGGTGAAGTTGCGTGACAGGCCTAGCAAGCCGGCAATGGATTATTTACCGCTACAAAAAGTTCAAAATGTATATAAACGGACTATTATTCTGGAAAATAATGGCAAGATATGGAGGGCAAGCGAACACCTCATCCTGTGTGCAGAAAAAGCGGTACAGGGATTGTAGAAGTGTAGTATGTTTAAATCAGGGAACATCTCATCCTTTCACAGGACATCTGGAGTAAGACATTGGTCTGTCTTATCACCACTGCTGTTTATCACCTACATCGACAGTCATGCAAGAATGCCAAGCCCATGAATGAAGATCTTAGTAAGATCAACGAATTACTCTTTGCAGATGACCAGGCCTTGATAGCAGATACAGCTGTGAAATTGCAACAACATCTAACATCCATGAATGAAGAATGTAAAACAAAATAATATGAGAATCAACACTGAAAAGACAGAAGTAATGTCAATAGGAAAAAATAAGACAGATCTAAACATAACAATAGAATACAAAGGCATTAAACAGGCAGCTGAGTTTAAATAGCTGGGTACATTTACCGAAGATGGGAAATTGGATAAAGTGACATTAGATGCAGTAAAGCAAACCAAGTATTGAGACAGCTAGCCCCCTCTTACAGCATCTGACAATCCCAATCAGCACAAAGAGATATCTTATTCAAAGCACACATTTTTCATAACTCTGTGCTACCACTGCCAGACATGGTAACTCTCAACAAACCATAAAAGAAAATTAGTAATTTGGAAATGAGATAAGAGAAGGCAGCTGTAGGACTGACGTCATAAGAGATAAGATCATTTTTGAGACAACAATGAGAACAGTCGGCAAAGAAACCAATTCTGGATTACATACAAAGACAAAAGTGATAATGGTTTGCCCACTTAGAGAGAATGCCTGTGTGCGAACCATCTGCATACAAAGATACATGGGAAGATAGCTAAGGACGTAGAGCACGGGTAGACCAAGAACAAGATGGAAGGATAACATCAGAGAAACTCTACCAGTACTATGTGCCAGTGAGGCAGGGAAGTTAGTTTGCTATATCTCCCTCTATACCCACAGCGGTAAAAAGAAAAAATAAAGAAGAAGCGATAGTTTTTTTTACCTTCATATTAAATATCTTTCTTTGACTGGTTCGTCTCTTTCTTGGTTGTGTTTTTGTCTTTTTAGTTCATTTTCTTGTCTTTCTTGGACATTTTCCTGTCTTTCTTCGGCGTCATCTTGAAGTCCATTTTGCTGAATTCCCTGTCTCCACAAGTGTGTGTGTAGTATCTATACTGTGTCTGTGTTGTAGAAAGGTCCCCCGTTAGGGGCAGGTTGTGACTGTGTGTGTGAGAGAGAAAAGCGGTGGGAGGGGGGATGGGTTCGGTAAGTTTGAAAAGGCAGAGTTGTTAGGAATATTGTTTTGTTTTTTTCTGAATTAGTTGAGTGACAGTTATACAAACCACACTCATGCAACAACGAACGCATGCTCTGCTGTATTTGTCAAACGGCAGAGAGGATTGATAAAGCATGATGGCCAAAATTGTCAGCAGACAAGACACATGCAGAGGATTATTACCAAAAATAAAAGAAACAATATTTCAGCCATTGTGCACCAACCATAACGCTTTTAACAGCAGTTGGTAACTACTTTATTTCATGAAGCTGGAACTGCAGTTAACTAACTAACTGAATTAATTTAATCAATTTGTCGTAAATTTGGAACTGATATTAAGTAATGCAACTGAAAAAACTGACGTCCTTCTATCCATTTTTAAAACAACAAATGATTCGGTCTAAAGAAGTCAGTAACACTGTTAGCGCAGAAGCTAAAATGATAATTTTGTTTTGAAGGGTTAGTGTGCGAAGTGTCTGCATAGAAAAGAAACTCTATTTGATATAGCTAATGAACGCATGTTGAGTTGCATAGTAGTTAATGAGTTAGTGTTGATTCCTCTATTCCAGTGATGGGGATGTTAGTTTGCTTGCTTACTATCAACTAAACAGAAAACATAAAGGTGGCGATTAAACTATACCTTCCATCACAAAATAAACCATACTTCCCAGTCACACATTTCAGACAGTTTCCACTTGTAGCATTGCAGAGTTGATCAGCACAGTTATCACTGCACGAAAGTGTGCAATTTTCACCGTAATATGTAGTATTGCAAGCTGTTGATTCAGAAATGTTTACATGAGTATGACTATTCAAACGTCATAAATCCTGCTATAAAATGGGACTCTTCTTTATTATAAATACTTGTGATGCAATTATATATGATGCCCATGTTTTAAGTTGTAGTCCAAGGTCATAACATGCCATACAGAACGCCCGTGTAAAATATACGCGCGTCAAGGAATACCCAAAGTCGACATGGCCAAGGGAAGAAGAGAACTTAGTTCGTGGTCATTTGTAAAGCAGAGGACCACGGACGCTGTCGAACAACATAGATTGGCTAGGAGCGTAGGCGATATGCTGCGTTTTGCTGTAAAACAGATGTACATATTTTCTCACAGCAGCGTTTTTTCATGTTCTCCAGCAGTGTTGCACGGCCAGTAAAGTCACCAAAAACAGCCTCCTATAAGTTTCAAAACCAGTAAAGAAACTAAAGAACTGGGCACAGAATAGAGGTCTAAAACTTGCATAGACACCTTTTATCTTTGAAGAAGAAAGTGAAGAATAGGGAAAGAATTGAGGCCATGGGGATTCTTCCTCTCCAAAGCCTAAAACATAGCCATTATTGTAGAGGCTCAGCAGTATGATCTCTCGCTCACTAAATAAAAAAGAAGAAGAAGAAGAAGAAGAAGAAGAAAAAGAAGAAGAAGAAGAAGAAGAAGAAGGAAGAAAGAAGAAAGAAGAAGAAGTACAGAAGAAGAAGAAGAAATTACGAAGAAAGAAAAGAATAAGAAGAAAGAAGAAGAAGAAGAAGAAGAAGAAGAAAGAAAGAAAAGAGAAGAAGAAGAAGAAGAAGAAGAAGAAGTAAGAAGAGAAGAAGAAGAAGAAGAAGAAGAAGAGAGAAAGAGAAGAAGAAAAGAAGAAGAAGAAAGAAAAGAAGAAGAAGAAAAGAAGAAGAAGAAGAAGAAAAGAAGAAGAAGAAGAAAAAAGAAGAAAGAAGAAGAAGAAGAAGAAGAAAAGAGAAGAAGAAGAAGAAGAAGAAGAAGAACAAAAGAAGAAGAAAAGAAGAAGAAGAAAGAAGAAGAAGAGATGCAAAGAAGAAGAAGAAGAAGAAGAAAAAGAAGAAGAAGAACGAAGAAGAAGAAGAAGAAGAAAGAAGAAAGAAGAAAGAAGAAGAAGAAGAAGAAGAAGAAGAAGAAGAAGAAGAAGAAGAAGAAGAAGAAGAAAAGAAGAAGAAGAAGAAGAAGAAGAAGAAGAAGAAGAAGAAGAAGAATAAGGAGATGGAGAAGAAGATGGAGAAGAAGAAAGATGGAGAAGAAAAACAAAAAGTCCGCAGATAGGTACATATAAAACAGGTAGAGACTAGAGTCTAAGAAAAATGCTTAACAAAGACAAATCTTTATTGCAACCGTTCGACGTCTTACCGAAGCTATGTCTCTGGATCATTTCAGGCCTACTGTCAAGAATGAAATTATAAGTTTTTCGTGTCCAGTGCTTACCTTTTAAGCTATTGGTTTTTTTTTCGGCATGGACCTATATTTTGACCTGAAGTAGGCTTCTTATTTTAACATCATGTTGTGCTATTTAACTAAATAAAATATCCACGTCGTTGTATGCTGTTGAAAGATCACAAGCAGCGCACAATTGCTTGTATCACTTGTGATTGTGTGTATTTATGTGTATCTGCGTCTGTATGTATGTGAAGATGACTAGAGGTGGAGAAGATACCTTTACTGCAGTTCTCCCCAGATTGGCCTGCAACACAGGAGAAGCAAGTTCCGTTAATAGCGTTACATAACTGGTCCTTGCAGTCAACGCTGCATGACTTGGCACATTTGTCTCCCCAAAATGTTGGATCACAGTCTATCAATGGAAAGAGGGAGCAAAATTAATTTCAATTTACAAATAAACAAGTATGTTGTATTGTATAGTAAAAAGAAGGATAAAGTAGCAGTACTATGCCTTAAAAAAATCTGCAAAAGATCCTGAATCAAAAATACTAAAATCTGAAGGCGGTTAAACAATAACATCCTAATTCCTACTTAATACT
>CAJHNH020000614.1:52500-74297 GCA_905116865.2 Candidula unifasciata
TGTGCTGTATGTATGTATGTGTGTAGCAATGTATGATTATGATGTAGTACTTCTATGTATCACATCCTGTTTGTATGATGGTATGTATGTAAAGTAGTTAGTATGTATGTATGTATTTTTTTTATGTATGTATTTTCCATGTTGTATGTATTAAATGTTCGACTGAATGTGTCTGTATGTATGTATGTATGTATGATGGGTCTGTATGAAAACCTGCCTGTATGAACGTATATTATGTATATATTTATGTACCTATGTATGCCCTTGTTTCCCCCCCCCGTTAAAGACAAATATACATAAATTTCTGTGCATATTGTACTTCTCGTCACATCCTGTTTGATGATGGAAAAGTAGTTTTTTTATTCATCAGACCACATGACTTTTTTTTAAGGAACTTTGTTTGCATTCCTTTATTAACTCCAGTTACACAGTGTGAAAAAATGATCTTTAACTCACAATGTCTCTTCAAACTGGATGTATTAAGGCACTACATCCTGAATTAATTAATTATGTTGACAACTAGGTAGGTAGGTAAGTTGTACCCCAGCAGGTCATCACACAAGCGATAAACACCTGGTGACATAAAGTGCGACCATGCGGACGAGGATCACCAGTGAAGAGGTCTCGGAAATCCTGTTCAGCCGTTAGACCATATTAAATGCCCGGATATTTTTAGGGCCCCCTGCAAAATCCAGGATGGGGCTTCAAATAACGACAATTGCGTCGCACATGGGGAGGACTAACAGAATAAGTTGACAACTGCCTTTCAGGGTCTTATAAGACTCGACTACTACTACTCTGAAAGCGCTCATTACAATGTTCGTAATAACTAGATTACTCAGTTTGCAAAATATCCCATCTCCTAACAAACATTTGATGGTTTTGGACATAATACTTTTAATATAAGGCCAATGACAAGGACAAAAACAAAATCTTCACTTGCAAAACTAGTTTATATCCGAGATCAGTAAAGAGAAACAGTTGAAATGTCGTCATCTGTTAGTTACATGAAACATTGTACTAGCCGGCGTTAGATGCAATGCACAGTACTTTTTAAAGTTACTTGTCTCACAACTACTGAGCCAAATACTAGATAGACAGATATGCATGCCGACGGAGAGACAGACAGCTTTCATCAGATAACTAGTAAGTTTATTCGCGTACGTTATATTTACGTTAAGGTTTATTCCAAATCTACCACTTTCGAATTTTTTATAGCAATGACCGTATTTTAAAAAAAAAAAACTACTGCCAAAAGTGTGTTCTGGCTTCACGCCAGAAAGGAATTTATGAAACGTTTGAGTGAAGAAAAAAACTGATTCAAAAGAAAGGAAGAAAATCCTTACCTTTTTTACATCCTTCCCCGTGGTAGCCAGCAGCACAACCTGAAGGACATCCTCCAGTACTGACGAAACAGTTTTCTCCAGCCTTGGCACAGTTACATCTGTTCTCACATTCTCTTCCGTACAGTCCTGCTGGACACACTGTGTCTGTTGGTGGTATTAGGTAATGTTTTTTAAACTTACAATCCGCCTGTGTGTGTGTGTGTGTGTGTGTGTGTGTGTGTGTGTGTGTCGTTTGTCTGTCAATATACTCATCAATAGTGTAGAAGCTGTGGCAGTGCAGCCATTATTTCTTAGTGAATGTCCAAGAAACGAAACATTTGCTACTGGTTCTAGCATCTGCAAATTTTCTGTGGAATAGACTGTTGGCACTCCTTTTTTTTTTTTTTTTTTTTTTGAATATGCAAAGATTTTTAGTTATACCAAATATGTTTGGTGTATCTTAGTTTTTGAAAAAATAATATCTGATATATATTATGCCCTACTTCTAGTTACCAGCCCGGCGTCATTTAGTAGCTCCCGCCTGTTTTAATAACTAAAACTGGACGTAAAAACCTTGCTCGTATCAAGATATACAACCAGTGTGGCTTGCAGAATTAGACAAGTATGCTGACATTATACGATTTAGCGTTTCCTTGAATAGCTTCTAACCAAAGCTCACTTGTTTTGACTCTCCACTAACGAACTACAATACGTTTCAATTGACTTTACCTGAGAGCCTCACTGAAATCATTCATTTTTTTTTCTGGATAACATCAGAGTAGAATGATGCAAGAAAAACGGAACGGTTACGTATTACTTTACGAAATGGATACTGCACTGTGACGGATGACATTTTAAATGGAAATTATGAATATCTTCTGAGCCGTTATGGGAAGACTAAAAAGGCAGCTCAGACATATACTGCCCCAGGTACTAATATCAAAGCTTTGCGCTGGTGTCTGCATACAATACAATAATAAAAAGAAAAACAAATTTGACGATGGCAAGACCAGAAAGAGAATGAGTAGAAGGAGACAGAGAAAGAATGATAGACAAGTGTGTGTGTGTGAGAGAGAGAGAGAGAAAAAGTATGTGTGTGTGTGTGAGAGAGAGAGAGAGAGAGAGAGAGAGAGAGAGAGAGAGAGAGAGAGAGAGAGAGAGAGAGAGAGAGAGAGAGACAGACAGATATATATTGTTAGAATGTCTGCAATGCACTGACAGTAACGGCGATGATTACTGCGGGGAAAGTAATGTACATGGTGACTGTGGCGATGAGCTCCATCGCTATGAATTAGTTAGTTAAATTATTCTCATTACACATCACACCCTTTAGTCCATAACTGCTTAAGACCCCTTCTAAGTAAAGCGTGTGATGACATATCGTCTAGCAACACCCCTTTTAACATTCTGCTCTTGCAGTCTGGTAATGGTTGCAGATTTACAGTCCCCACTTGGTTCTCGCAAACGCCTTACTTCTCATAGAGCATTCAATATACCAGCTTTGTCGATGGCCCGTCATCCGGCCACTATAACCTTACCTGCTTATCAGCTGGCTCATTTCCGTGCACGCATGTGTGCTCGGGCACGAAAATGAAACATGTGTGTCAGCCCCGACCGCCTAAACGTCTGCAGGCTCTGTTTTCAGACCCAGCCCATTTATATTGTCCTGATCATACTCATTGAGTCACATAAAAAACATGTACTAGTAAAGGTTTGAGTTTGCAGCCATGTTATTGCTTTGGCCATTGCTATGACCTCCATTGTCAGACTACTTGTAGTCAAGGTGAAAGCTTGATTCACAATTATAACTCCTACCTGAGCTGTAAAAGCTCAAGAGCTTCTCTGCTAACCCCAGACCCGTCTATGTAAATGACATTATCCCTCTCTGCTAACTCAAGCTATGTTAATGAAAAGAGAACAGTTTATTTCCCGGTATATTTCCGTTTAAATGTTCACTTCTTGAACCAAATCTCACATGCACTAGTGGATTAAACAGTAAATCGAGAAGATATTGCTGCCTCGTTTCAGACTGGTCAGTGTAGTCAATAATAGGAGTAACATTCCAACAGACCATACACGGATTCCACACTAATGCTATACAGTATATAAACAGTGATATAATTTAAATATCAGTACTCAGCAAAATATGTATATGTAATTTAAACATAAATAAAACAGCCATAAAATCAAAGTAAGGTGATTTATAACAATGAACGCACTTTAAATGACAACGTTTAGACACAGATTATAAATGAAAATGTAGACATTGAATGTGGTTGAAGTGATAGACACTGACTGTAGCTGAAATATAGACGGTGGTAATATATGAATTGTAGATACTGAACTAGACATTGATTGCATGAAACGGTTCACAGACTGCAAGTGAAGGACACACACCGATTGTAGATGAAAACGTAGTCACTAGTTGTAGATAAAGGGTAGACTAATTGTAGATGAAAACGTAGTCACTAGTTGTAGATAAAGGGTAGACTAATTGTAGATGAAAACGTAGTCACTAGTTGTAGATAAAGGGTAGACTAATTGTAGATGAAAACGTAGTCACTAGTTGTAGATAAAGGGTAGACTAATTGTAGATGAAAACGTAGTCACTAGTTGTAGATAAAGGGTGGACTAATTGTAGATGAAAACGTAGTCACTAGTTGTAGATAAAGGGTAGACTAATTGTAGAGGAAAAGGAAGTGTGACACTGACTGTAAAAGAAAAGAAACAGGGTTGACTTTGACAGTAGATGAAAACAGACAGGTATGAATCTTACTGTTAATAAAAAGAAATTAATACTGAACTGATAGTAGATGACAGTGAATTTACGTCCTAATAATTGTAAACAAGCAGTCGTTACCTCCGAACATCTCCACCTCACACAGTGTCAAGTAGGGATCGCTCTCATATCGACCAAAAATTGTAACACTAGATACCGGTATCTGTGGAGCAGTAGACTCGATTATGTAGATGTCGCGGTTGGTATAAGTGGAAGCTGTATACATAAATGCCACACGGTTGTTTCGTTGATAAGCCTCCAGAGTAAATCCCCGCAGTCTGACTTGATCGGCTAAAATATCGCAACAGGAAAATGTTTACTACTTTAAGTTTTAAAAAGTGAATCTTTTTCAAACCACATACACAGTTGTTAAGATCAAACTGGATATATTTTAAAAATTAACTACGATGTTTTCAAGCCGAATCTAACTGCTTTGCTGGAAATATCCTTAATAAACTTTGCAAATGTCTTTCTCTTTTTTATCATGAAAGGATCCTTTCTTACAACTTTTGATGTAGAGGGAAATAAAAAAAAAATCAGAAGTTCAACAAATAATACATGACCATTCTCGTCCAGATGTTGTGATCATTTTACAGATGATTCTGTTTTGAGAGTTGCACGAAGTTAATAGTGTTCCTTATCAAAAGCAAATAAACGTTGTTTAGTCGTTAGTGCAACAAAGCCTGGGATAGGATACCACAACATATAGTGTGAGAATTGAGGTGGAGGCCCTGCGCTGGCTTGAGAACAAGTTTCGTAATTGAAACTGACTTACAAAGCATGGTCAGCAAAGTAGAAACAAATTGGCTCCATGCCGTGTTGAAGCATCGAGTCAGGGGTCCCAGGTAGTTAGTTACAAAATATGGATATGTTCTCCTAGTCATACCGGTGTGTTAGGAAATGGACAGGCAGATAGACAGGCTGATTCTGCACAACTTGGTTGATGATGCATAACAAGCTAGCTGTTGTAGGAGCTTATGGGGGTGGGGGGGGGGGGAAATTGAACGATAGGGGAGATACAGATAGATCAATCAGGGTGAACGCTGAAGGTAAGCGCCGAGACAAATATTCAATAAGACCGTTACTGGTGCTGTCAAGACACTCCAGAAGGCACCCCCAACACACACACACACACACACACACACACACACACACACACACACACACACACACACACACACACAAGGTTAAAACATTTTTTTAAAAAACACAGTCACGGAAACGCAGAAAGATTAAATGTAAAAAGATTAGGAATACATTTTGGTACATATAGAAAAAGATGTTCATATCATTCGCTTTTTTTAGGAAATTGTAAACTAAAATGTTCCTGATATTTTGTCTGTTTTAGTTGGTTGATCTTGCAATGTTAGTTCTGTTGTTCATATAACAAGTCGTCCAGATGTGGGATGCAATTTTCGTTTTTTAAAGCCCCACCCTGTTTTTTTTTTTTTGCCAGGGCCCTGAATATAGCCGGGCCATAAACATGGCTAAACAACAGAAAGGGGTTTCCAAGTCGTCTCCACAGGTGATCCTCATCCACATGGTGGCACTTTGTGTCACCGGGTGTTTATCGCTTGTGTGATGTCCTGGTGGGGTACAACCTACCTACCTATTGTTAGTTCCTTCCATTCCTTATCTATTTGTTTATAATGTTCTTCTGTAACAAATGTAATGACCGATGGTATAAACGACAACTGTTCTCCTTCAGGTACATGTATTGTGTTCCAGTGCCGCAAGTTTTGGCTTTGGCTTTGTTGTAGGACCTGAGTTTTGCGTGTGCATCTGTTTTATAGATCTGACTTATTTTTATGCAGATTGCTAGTTCCTTGCCTCCCAGGCAGATGCACTCCGACTTCAAAGGAAGCCCCCAGTTAGCCGACTCTTATCACATGCTTCTTGTGAAGGCATTGGGTCTATTCTTGTTTTTCCCACAATTAGGCCCTAGAGCCCACAATGGGGCTCCGGAACCCACGGGGGGGGGGGGGGGTTGAAAGTAGTAACTTCGGAAATACTGCTTGCAACTAACGCCAGCCCGCTCCGACTCCCTTGCGGGCTACACCGTATTCCACTTTCATGCCAATCACTAAATAAGATTTACGTATTGATACATGATGGGTCGCGGAGTTCACTTACTGTTTCTGTTATATATGATGTATCGGTGCACCTGGTGTGACAATACAAATGTCAATTTCCAGTAAGGGTTTTGCTCCCTATTAGTATGGGTACAGCTGTAATGATAATATCAGGATTGGTATCCCCATCAACAGCATGCGTTGAATCCTGACTATCCTTAGTAGAAGACTGTGTTGTGTCTTGTCCCAGAGCAACATTACGTCCTGGAAACAAAGTTATCAAATGTATTAGCATATACACCATTTTATACAAACTATTGAAGATATTAAGTTCCGTCCCTTCCCCGCTCCCCTTTTTCCGCCGCACTTGTGTGTGTGTGTGTGTATGTGTGTGAACACAGCAGTGTCCGGCACTTTTAATTATCCCAGTAAAAAAGAAAGCAAAATCGTTATAAGTGTATTGCCGACTAAGTTCATTTAGTTTCTTTATTCAGCATAATTCATGGTCCGCTACATATTGGATAAAATGGAAATTGTCTGCAGCTAGTTAAAAAAAAATATCTATGAAGCATTTTCTCGTAGGACGGGAGAAAACATCGGCATATAGAGACAAGATTCCGACGAGGCGGGGCACTTATAATCCAGATGACACCGTTATTAAGACATACAAGTATAATTATCATTATTATTATAGACCGCATATTCATACCAAATACTGTGCTACCAGTACCAGACGTATCAAAGACTATCATACGTAAAATCAACACATGTGAAATGAGATATCTGAGAAATCGGCCAACTTAACCATCTTAGACAGTCATAAATAATATCATCAGACTATAGGAACAACACCATGCAGCAAAATTATTGAGAAATAGAAGATAAAATGCTTTCGTCCTCCAGTAAGAATGCAGCAGAACAATTACCAACGCAGGCGCCATACATAAAAAGATCTGAACTGCAGCCATGAGGCCGCCCCAGGAGAATGTGAGCTGATGACATTAAAGAGCTTCTAGATCGACACGGAATGACAAAGCCATTGCTGCCCATCAATCGATGGCTCGCAAACTGTTCCACTCAACGGAGCTTAACGGCAGAATTGGAAACTGATGGTGATGTTGATTATGATGAGTTTCATGATTGATAATATACATGTCCAGATGGTATAGATATTTAGTCCTTGCTCCCCAATTTAGAGATTCATACTGCAGTGTATAAAAATATTCTGTTTGTAAAAAATGTCGAGGCCGGCTTCCACTACTTTATAATGATATGCACAAGCAGGACATGAATGATAAGGTATTTTTTTTCTTCTTCTTTTTCTTCTTCTTCTTTTTCTTCTTTTCTTCTTCTTCTTCTTCTTCTTCTTCTTCTTCTTCTTCTTCTTCTTCTTCTTCTTCTTCTTCTTCTTCTTTCTTCTTCTGTCTTCTCTTCTTCTTCTTCTTCTTCTTCTTCTTCTTCTTCTTCTTCTTCTTCTTCTTCTTCTTCTTCTTCTTCTTCTTCTTCTACTACTACTACTACTTCTACTTCTTCTTCTTGTTCGCGTTCACCAGCGGTGAACTCTAGCGGAAAGTTCTGGTTGTTAATCCACTTCTGGACTGCAGACCTGTTTCAGAACCTGAGTGTTGCGTGTTCATCCGTTTTACAGACTTGACTCATTTGAATACAGACTGCTTGTTCCTTTGCCTCTCAGGCAGATGCACTCCGACTTCAAAGGAAGCTCCCAGTTAGTCAACTCTTACGACATACTTTAGGTAGACAGTGGGTTTATTCTTGTTTTCCCTATAATAGGGCCCCTGAACCCATAAGGGGAGGTATTGAGTTGAATGTTGAATGTTCAATACTGAATTCAGAATTGATATCACAACTCTCGGGACACTCTCATAAGTGCTTAGTCCCCATCTTCAGCAGCAAGCGAAGAGTTCCAATTCCGATAGTACCAGTAACTGTGATTGTACTGTAGAAAACGCATTTATTGAAAGGGACAAACACCCACAATTTAGACACCCTGCGTCTTTGTAAGGCAGTACGTGAAATTACTCAAATTTCACACAAGAATAGGGTTCCCCAATCAATTGACACCTTTTTTTTTCATCTTGATCACGATTGTTTTTAATTACCCGTAGGTCATTCCTGTTAGTATGGTGTGTGGCTTCCTCTTGCGTGGATCAGTGACTGGCATCTCCTGGGCATGGATGCAATCCGATGTCTGATGTGGGCCTTTGGGATGGCTGCCCACTTTTCCTGGAGTGCCTGCAACAAATCACGACTATTGGCTGGAGCTACGTTTCGGCGACAAACACGTCTTTGCAGCTCATCCTACTAGGTGCTAAAAAATTACTCATGTCTGCAGACAGGGATGGTCCGGGAATGGTTTGAATGTTATTGGCAGCCATGAACTGCGTCGTCAGCTGTGCAGAATGGGGTCTGGCGCTGTTATGTTGAAAAAGATTTATGTTGGCATCTCAAAAAAAGACAGACATGTGGTCGAAGGATGGACGTATTGTTGCGCATTTAACCTTCCTTCAATGTGCCTTTATTTCGTCTACGGTCGACCCTACGCCGTCTATCATGGTGCTGTAACGAAACGAAAGATTTGTGATTGAACCAGATACATCTCCACTGATTGTCACTTGCTCAGGGTCGATGTTGGTTGGCCTAAAGGAGTCGATTTTGGCGGTGGCGACATGTAAGGACAGGTCCTTGGTGTGGTCGTCGAGCCCATAGTCCAACATCATGCAGTCTGTTCTGAACAGTTCGATCAGACCCATGACGTACTGGAGGCAATGCCTGTGCAGTTGAGGAAACTTTTGAAAACATGTCTCTGGGGAGACGAAGACGAATAAAGCGATTCTTTGCTGCTCTTGTCACTCTGGGTCGTTCACTGCGATGTTGGTCTTTAATCAAACCAGCGGCTTAGAACCGGTGCCAAAGTCGACTGATGGTACTCTGACGCCCGTTTAGATGCCTGGCAACCTGACTTTGACTTTCTCCTGCCTGCAATCGGCCAATAGCAATATTCCTTAAATTTATCGATAGGGGTGCTATTCGGGACTGACTGAAAATGTTCTGATCGATTTAGTGACGCATGATCCTTTTTTGAGGTTTTAATAGGCAAAGGCAGTGAATAGTGTTCACCGCAAATTGTGTTGCTCTAAGGTGCGCGCATCGTCAGCTATGCTCACAAATATGGGGTTATTTTTACAATGATCTTCCCATTTGCACACCACCAGTTGTAGGTCAACTTCATTGATAAGTTGGTTGGACTAGTCTACTGTGGTCGAGGTTATGGGTGACGCAGTCTGTTGTTGTCTGGTATATATGGGGAGTTTTTTCCCGAGAAAGAGACGGCCTATGACAAAGGGTATGTCACCCTCTAGTGGTTTGTGTATTAGACCCAGTATCTAATTATTTAAGAAGTGTTAAAAGCTATATCATGGTGAAATATACAACACACGGTATGAGCGTGAGTGCGGAATATTCCGGTGACCTTGTGTAAAATTCGGATCGCTCTAGGCCGACCAATCGGAAGTGAGGTGGTCAGTAGGTCGTTCAATCAAAAGTGAGCTAGTGTGTAGCGATGTGCAAATAGGGAGACCAGCCTACAATTGACCCAAATATGGTCTTAAACACAACTGACCATTGCGTTGTAAAGAATACAAAAAATCCACGTAGTTCACGCCCACTTTTTCACTGAACACAGAAAAAAAAAACATTTGAGTCTGTTTTTCACATAGCCGGGTACGATATTTTATTTACAAACTAATCAAAAACGCGTCCTCAGATAACAGTGCGTTTTTATTTTTTAACAGTATATATCAGTCTCATCCTTCCCCTGAGTGTTGACCGTCGGCCAGATCCTCTGGTAACTCCTCACAGCGCCATTCTCCCTTAATTGTAATGGTCTATCTGTGCCTCCGCACTGTTTACTCGCTCTTAAAGGGCACTCACAATATCTACCTTGTAAAACATAAATTCACCACCAAGTAGTGCAGAGCCAGCCAGTCTGTCTGCTCATTTCCCAACACACCAGCATGATGTAGAGACATAATCCAAAGGATGCTAACTACCCGGTACCTCTAAAGTGATGCTTGCCACTCTGCACCAAGCATGAATGTTTTCAACTTTCTCAAAATGTTCAGTGAATCAGTTAAAATCACGGCATGTGTGTACAGCTGATTCTTAAGCCAGCGAAAGACATCAGAGACTTTCATCACTTCCATTCACAAATTAAACGTTTTGAAATCATCTGCAAGGCTTTTCTGCACTAGGTGACGTCCATTCGCCTTTGCTATGAAACACCAAGCACTTCGTCTGCACCTCAACACAGAGCCATCTGTATAGATAATCACATCACTTGATCAGGAATTGTCATTAATCATTTGCTGAACGTCTGCAGCACCAGCTGGCCAGTCACTGCACTCACGACCTAACGTAATTAGAACCCTACACAAGTCTGAAACTTGTTCGGATACCTTGACCCACTCCTCTTCTCGCTAAAAATTATCAAGGCTGCACACATATATGATTGTGCCATCAGCTTGTGCCATCCAAGACCTTTCTCTTCTCAGTCTGTGAACATAAGCTCTTTCCAAGGCTTCATGCAGAAGGTGCCTCTTATCTGCAGCTACTCTGAGATCTGACTTTGCCTTTAGAACTTTGAGCCAACTGCAATAGTAGGCAGTGCAAGTATATATCGCATACATACTGCGCCGGAGTATCTCTTGTACATCCCTAAATTACCCGCATGGCTTTATTCTGTATGCTTTCGAGTTTTATCAGCTGACTCTTTGATATGGTAAGCATTCCAAGTCCAAAATATATAACCGACAGGATCACATGCTGGAACCTTGTGAGCAGCAGTCTTTGTTCTATGCCCATTGCTGTCATAATCTTAAGAGCATTGAGTATTTATTTTTTTATTTTATTTATTTTTGTGTGTGCATTCCACTACAACTGCCTCCACGTGATCCCTATAGGATAGGCTCCTATCGAAAGCCATACCCAGGTACATCAGTTTGTTTTCTCTTTTGATGTTAGTGTTATTAACTGTGAGGCTGGAACATTAGCTGTCAGAATTATATTGTCTAGAGAGGACCACAAAACAGCAGCCTTTCTGAGTCGATGACAGCCTCCATTTGTGCACACCAGTCAGTCACTTTGTCTACAGTTGCCTGCAGCTCTTGGGCTATCCGTTGTCTATATTCAAGAACATAATCAGCAAATTTCAAAATCATTCCAACACCTGGTGCTTCATGTTTTGCACGTCTGCTTGTATACTCATTAAAGAGCACTGATGAAATTGCAGATCGCTCGGGTACTCCAGGCGAAGGGCAACCATATGTGAATGCAGGACAGTTGCTATTTAGTATTGTGTTATATTAGAAGAAAAAAATGTCATGTACCTTGTCATTGCAAATTATTGCAGAAAGGATGAGAGCAGAGCGTCTGAGGAAAACATAAATAAATACGACAACAATGGTACTGAAATTCCATGCTACGATTGTGAAAGGGATTTCATAACGTGGGTCTAGTCACACTTAATATCGCCATGGGCTGTGAGACTCCTGCCTCCTAATAGCACTATATAACACTTTGGTCTGAACAGACGGACAGATGCCATCAAAACAACAACAACAGTTTTTATTTACAAACAGTTATATTAAAATAATACAGACAAATTGAAACATATAAAGCAAGTGAAAAAATTAAAGTACCATTCTTCACATTTTGATGCGTATCTGGTACATCACAGCAGTCTCATTTTTTGATAGACCAGTCGCCACTTGATGATCGATGCCGGACGCCATTATTTCCCAACACATTTTCAGTACTCATGTTAAGTTTGGTCGATAAGAGAACCTCAGTCAATTTATAATTAAAATCCTGACTCAGTCAGGGTTGGCAAAAATGACCAACCGGGTAAATGGGCAGGCATGTTAACAATAATTTTGGAAATATATACAGTCAGTTGTACTTTCCTTATGTAACCTTCCTGAGCTTTTCTACTTCTTCGTGTATAAATCATTTGTGTAGGAACCTTTTTTTTTATATTTAGGGTATGTTATGGGTTTGATTTGGAAACAGTTTAAACACATATTCCAACACCATGTTAAATATATTAGCTCTCGGGTTCAGAAAAAGCGTTGCGGCTTAAATGTAAAGATCCCTTTTGACGCCTTACGCGCATCGGGTATATAGGAAGAGCATCCCATATTTTTACAGACCAATCGACACTGGGTGGGTTATGTGGTCAGCATTACGCCGGCCGTCTTTACTTACCCAGGACAGCCATCCTAGTACCCCTTTTAGGCTGGGTCGACCTGCGACGCCCTATACCATGATAAAAATCCACGCAGCAAGCAAGGATTTCGATCACGGTAGGTTGGAATTACGAGTCGGACTCGCAACGCCTAAGCCACGGATGCCGAGCAGGTTAAAGTACCATTGTTTATTGCAAATAACCGACCAGCAATTGAATGGGAGTGGTAGTGAGCAATTGAATGGGAGTGGTCGTGTTTCAGCTGTTGAGTTCGGTTCAGTTCAGTATGCAGAAAACAATAATCTAAACTGGCTCCTCGTTCAACTGTCTAAACTGCCTATTATATTGTAGAGGGTTTCTTTGCTGACTTGCTTAATTTCTGTTTCTTGGTTGCCGGCAATTACGCCCGAGTTTTCATTTCTTCGTTAATACATGTCTGACATGGTCTAGGCGTGTTGGTTAACGCTGTTTTGCTGGCTTTGTGCCAAGTCCTCAGAAGGGCTGTCAGTTGTGTTATTCTTGCTTATCTTGCTGTGGTTCTGTTCCACTGGGCTTTTTCTGCCTTAGCGTCATCTGTAGTTCTACTGGGGCTGGTGTGTCGTGTCTCTGGTGGGTTATTTCTTGTGGTGCCAGCGCCGACCTTGCTTGCAGTTGGATTTAGGCCACAGACTTACCACTCAAATAAAGTTTAGACCCCTATAGTAACACCTCACTCGGCTTAAAAAATATGTTAACTGCATCACACCAAGTGTTTTCTTTGTCTGCCCTTTTGTTTGGTTAACAGTTCACATTTATTCCACTATTTCTGTCATAAGTCGGCGTCTGTGGCTTATGCGTTGCGAAAGAACTTCGTAATGGCGGTGTCCCGGGTTTGATCCCAGTTGCGAACTATTTGTCTTGAGCTTGTTTCGACAGTGGTACCGAGAGCTGACAGTTCGCAGGCAATGGCAAACTACTAGACGTAAATTTGCAAAGTTAAGCCCCAAAAGCCCCCCCCCCATCCCCCCACCCCAAAATGTGGTTTGTTCTGCAGCCTCTTGTAAAGGTTACGCAACTGACTTTTTTTTCTGTCGTAAAGTTGTTTTTAGTAAGTCTGGTTTTCTAATTGCAGTTGAACTCTCTAATTCGTTCACTTCTCTATTCCCTTTTTCTTTTCATACTGGTTTTTATTATATTTTTATTATTATTATTATTATTATTATTTTATCTGTATTGTAATTAATTATGACAGCAGCTTTTTTTTTTTTTTTGTGTGGTCTGAGGACCTCTTAGGGTCACAAGAACACATTTAAGGGGTCCGTGATATTCTTGACACAGTATTTAAAATACCTAACTTTCCAATGTAATCTTTTCTTGCGATTGTAATATAAATGTCTTCTTTCTTTCTTTCTTTCTTTCTTTCTTTCTTTCTTTCTTTCTTTCTTTCTTTCTTTCTCGGTCTTTCTTTCTTTCTTTCTTTCTTCTTTTCTTTCGTTTTTCTTTGCGTCTTTCGTTTCTTTCTTTACGTCTCTCTTCTTCTTTCGTTCTTCTTTCTTTCTTTCTTTCTTTTTCTTTCTTTCTTTCTTTCTTTCTCTCTTTCTTTCTTTCTTTTCTTTCTTTCTTTCTTTAACAGTCTGAATATTAAAATTCAATGGGGTCCTTAGTAGACTTTCTAAAATAAGAGGGGTCCAACTAGGATATAGTTCATACATAAATAATGATTTTGTGAAATCTTTTATTCTGTTAACTTGACATGGGTTGAGCTGAACTCATGGGAGCTGATCTGTGGTGGGCGAGTTCATGTGAGTTGATGTGGTGGGCGATATCATGTGAACTGACCTGTGATGGGCGAGTTCATGTGAGCTGATTGGGTGGCGAGTTGATGAGAGCGAGTTCATGTGAGCTGATTTATGGTAAGCGAGTTCATGTGAGCTGACTTTTGGTGGGCGAGTTCATGTGAACTGAGTTGATGTTAGCTGAATTCTGGTAAGCGAGTTGATGTGAGCTGATCTGTGGTGGGCGAGTTCATGTGAGCTGAGTTCACATGAGCTGATTTCTAGTAAGCGAGTTGATGTGAGCTGATTTTTTGGTGGGCGAGTTCAAAAAGTAAAAAAAAAAAAAAAAAAAAAAGTAAAGATCCCTTTTCACGCCTATCGGCGCATCGGGCATATGAGCAGAGCGTGCCATATTTTTACAGACCATCAGCACTCTGTGGGTAATGTGGTCAACATTACGCCGGCTGTCTTTACTTTCCCAGGACAGCCCATCCTGGTACCCATTTTAGGCTGGGTAGACCTGCGACGTCGCATACCACGACAAAAATCCACGCAGCCTGCAGTGGGTTTCGATCGCGGTATGCTGGCTCACGAGTCGGACTCGCAACGCCTTAGTCACGGACGCCGCGGGCGAGTTCATGTGAGCTGATATTTGGTGGGCGAGTTTATTTTAACTGATTTTTTGGGGTAGAAGTGGGAGGGGGGGGGGGGGACGGAGGCGGCGAGTTCATGTGAGCTGATTTATGATTTGCCCGTTTACGTGAGTTGATTTGTTACGGGCGACTTCATGTGAGACGAGTTCATATAAGCTGATTTGTGGCGGACGAGTTTATGTGAGCTGATTTTTTGGTGGGCAAGTTTAAGATAAAACAGACTACAGGATAATAACTAGACAGAAAGAGGATATAAACTCCGGCCAATCTATAATATAAATATATATATATATATATAGATATATATATATATATATATATATATATATATATATAGGATATATATAGGCTCTCCTCCGAACTTCTACCCCCGCATTATGTCGGCCTGAAATATCCGCACTGGGCTCAGTGCTATTAAAAATATGCGAACTTCCGGCGACGAACGAATCGTGGCAAAACTAGGATCGGCTCGAAACAAATGCTCTAACAGGTTCTGCTATAATGTTAAAAGACGATCAAGAGGAATCTCGCACATCTGAAGATAAGGTCGGATTCGAAGCACCCTCAGCACAATGTTCACTTTAGGAAAAAGAGCAGCAGGCTAAAAAGATGGCAAATCATGGCTCGGTAGGAGGGAGGACGATAACACACAGGTCTGCACTCTTACAGACATCAAGCTCGGCGAAAAATGGATACCTGTATCCCAGGTACTCAACCACACCTTTTCATGTGTTGCCGCGCTTGATTAGAGTTGTCAGAATCAGGATCCAATTGCTGTTAATGCAGAGGCCCACGCGCTTATATGTGAAATTTCAAATGAGGCGGATGTACTGATCTACATAAGTGGGCCTGTTATACTTAGACAAAAAAGTGCATGAGCATTTACTGCATGCCGTCCAGGCAGAGCAGTCCAAGAGGCCAGTGGTGCCTTCTTTTGACTAGCAGCATGCCAATGGTGGTGATTGCGGTAACACCAGCTTTTATGTGGCCATTCTCACTTGTGTGTGCTGATTCCATGAGCATGACCTAGTGGGACAAGACCGCCTTTGAAGGCAAACAGTGGATAGAGTCATTGCAAAACCCGACTGTGCGTGGAGTTATCTTTGTCCCAGAGTATGCGAGTGTTGTTGCAAATGAAAGGAGCCCACAGATTAGACGGCTCTGCCTTAATTACAGGGAGCCGTCCCGTGGATCATGTTGACATTGTTAATGCTATTAGAGAGGTAGAACGTTCGGAGGATTTTGGATGCAGCACATTCACATCTTTGCTAAGAGTGCAAGAATTGGGACTTAAGATCGACACAGCGAGGCACGAGAAGCACATCAGAAGCACGAGAAGTCTTGTCAACCAACATAGCACTGGGAATATCAACTGCGGGACCATAATGTAAATGTTGCAGGGGGAAATAAGCACTTATGGCTATGCCCCGAGTGTCGTGAAAATAACCCAAATGAAAACTCCAACAATTATTTCCGCACCAAGGCACCGTCGTCGTCGAAAGTCGACAAGTTCAAGTCTCGGTCTGTGATTACTGTTTTCGATTTTGTGTATGTTTGTATTAAGTGTTTCTTTATAACTTTACTTCTATCTTCTGCATTTTTATGTGACAGCGTCATTTCAGTACAATATAATTACCATCTTCACTATTTACAAACGTTTTTCTCCATGGTTTTCAAGCTGCATGCCATTTATTAAACTAACTGAACATCAAAATTCTAGACGTGTGATTTTCTCCTAAGTACAAGTTTTAAACCGTAATATAAGAGCTTTAAAACGCGTTACTCATACATTTATAGACAAACATTATTTCCCGACACAGTTATTCAGTCTGCTATTAAAACAGAAGTTTGCTTATAATACATGTCTCCAACCCTGTTAGGCTTTACTTGCGCGCAACACACTCGAATTGCAGCTGACACACAAATGAATGACAACATGCAGTTTGGAAAGCTCTGCCAAAAAATGAAGTTAGCAGTAACATTAAAATAACCCATTTATTTTAATATTTGCTATACCTGATATACGTCGGCTCTGTGGCTTAGTCGATGCGAAAGCTTCGTAATGCCGGGGTACTGGGTTCGATCCCAGCTGCAGGTCATACGCCTTGCGTTGGTTTCGACAGTGGTATCAGAGAGCTGACCGTCCAGGAAGTAATGGCAAACTACTGAACGTAAATTTGCCTAGTGAAACCACACAACAGCCAGGGGCTGAGGGGGTTGGTTCTGCAACGTCCTGTAAAGGATACGCAACTAACCTATATCTGATTTAAGGCGGGTTAATGCATTGACCACCAACGCTTCTCTGCAAGTCTGGTAGGCATAGCCCGGTCCACATGTGATCGGATATTTATGACTGACATGCATCCAAATCGACTGCGACTAGAACAGGTTCCAACAAAGGTTATAGGGAAAGCAAATGGCATCCTCAGAAAGCTGAAGTCACCGATCTAGTGTTGGGTGACCTTACAAATTACGTGCCACCACTTATTGCCCAATACTTCTCAAGAGTATGAAAAAAAAAAGTATCTCTACTCTTGTTTTATTTTTTTTTTTACTCCACTTAGCATATTTGAAGTCAGCTGTCCTGCCTTTCTAAAGATGCAGCATGCAGAGCAATGCGGTACTTTTTTGGTTTTGAACAATGGAAGCTAGAATAATGATCTGTCAAGCACACGCCTACCTCGGGGTCAGTGCCTACACAAAATCCCAGTGCACATTCACAACTGTCTGGTTTACCACATTTTAGGGAGGAATTAGCGCGCATTGAGCCTAAACATTTAGGGCCGCCTGGCTAGTGCTGTCGCAACAGACTGTGCAGGTTAGGATGCTCAATATTGCCCCCGACTGAAAAACTCTATCACCTTACCAGGGGTCGAACTCGGGTCTCCCGCACCAGAGTCCGATGATTTTACCGCAGGGCCGTCCGCTCACTGCACAGTGAAATCAGGAAAACAAAGGCATCAAACTAAAGAGAGGAAAATCATTTATGGGTCGGACAGAGGATTTTATACAAGAGGTTCGTCCACTTGAGGACATAAAATGGGTACGTGTACTAACAGAATATCTTCTTCTTTTTCGCGTACACCAGCTGTAAACTCTGGCCCGAAGATTTGGTTGTACATCCACTTCTGGACTGCAGTCCTGTTCGAGAATCTGAGTGTTGCGTGTGCATCCGTTTTGCAGATCCAGCTCATGTGTATGTAGACTGCTGGTTCCATGCCTCTCAGGCAAATGCACTCCGACTTTGAAGCTCCAAATTAGTCGACTCCGACGACAGGCCCTAAAATAGGGCACCGGAACCCACACGCGAGTACCAGAATATAATGCGTCATTTAAAGTATGCATCAAGGTGAGCAGAAAATGCACACAACAAATCTCAGTTGTTGTGGAAGCATATCTGCAAGTCTTGATATGTAAGAAATCTTCTGAGGGCGATGTGATAATCTACACAGACGGGTCTGTCATTCGAAATGCCAGGAGCCCGTGGGCATATACGGCTAAGGACGGAGGGAGAACGGTCAAACAAGACTGTGGTGTCTTTGCCTTGACGACAAGCAGCAACTAGAGCAATATCCCGGCTATAAACACAGATTTTCAACTGGGAATGCTTCGTCAGCGACTCAATGAATATGCTTAGAAAGATCGAGAAGGGTTAAATACGAAAACAATGGGTAGAATCCGTGAATAGATATATAAGCTGACACAAATCAGTTTGAAATTTGTGATGGCTTATTCTAGTTTAAACGGTAATGAACTATCTGTCAGACTTGCAAGTGAAGCTCACGGGGAAAACGGACGAGCAATGGACATGGCTGATATACTGACTACCGTCAAAGAGGCAGCTCGATTAAACGAATCAAGTAATGATTGTGAATCTGCTACACTGGCGAGACTACACGATCATAACATCAAAAAGGATAAAGCCAGACAAGAGCGCTACACTGGAGCCTAAAGAAACATATTAAACAAACACAGATCTGATGTCATAAGCCACTTAACGCTGAGGGAGATACTGAAGAGGGGATGTGAGCACTTATGGACTGAATTGTTTGATATGAGATGACGATAATCTGTCGACTAACTCACTAACTGTGCCAAAGAACATTTCTATTATAACCGTTAAAGACATGTAAAAGAACTATAGTTGACGACAAATGGGAAAGTGTTTAAAAAAAAACTCACATATGATGATTTCAATTCAAAAAGTGGATGGAGCTGAATTGTGGAAGCCTTAGACAAATTATAGTTCCTTATTTGTGCATTTGTGTTGTCGCTGGCTATGTGCTGCTATGCAGTAAGGTGCAGGCTTAACGTAAAAGTGTTTTTAAAGAGTGTACTTGTTTGCAAAAATAGGAGCGAGTGAATAAACTTCTGTGTGTATCTGTGTGTTGTTGAGATCAATAACGAAAATGTTATTTATTAGTTTAAACAGATAATATGCAGTAAACATGCTGTTAAATGTTTGCATGTGATTGCTGCTGACGTTTGCACCAAACTTACCTCCACTAATGTATACCGAGCACAATGATCTGACGCCCTCTCCCGTGATGGTGAGCTTCTGAAAAACTGCACCAGTCTGACAATGAATGTCCAGTATTGTATCACTGACCTCCACAGTGTACACGTTGCCGCATTCTACAGTGCTACCAAGAGAGCTCACCAGCTGCACCCTGAAGTCTGGAGTACTGACTGCTTCAATATAAATAAGTGAGGACATAATCAACAAACTTTTTTTTTTTAAGTACAAGAATCTGCTTAAATATATGTCATGTATATACAGGTATAATCATGCATATAGATGATTCTAAGACTCACAATGCACGCACAGAGATATTTGATATTTGAGATATTTATATGTAAGTATGTGTGTGTAAGCATATATATTAATGCATATACCTATATGTCTGGTGGCATACTGGAAGGTGGACGTTCTCATGGTGGCCAGGAATTTAAAAAAAACATGGACATCACACCGAGCGATAAACACCTTGTGACACAAAGTGCCATCATTTGAATGACGATCACCCTGGGACAGGTCACAGAAACCCCGCTAAGCTATATTAGAGCCCCGACAACAAATAGGGTGGGGCTTTAAAACAACACTTGTGTGTCTGACATTAGGACGCCCTATTTCTTAATATAGACGGTAAATATAAAAGCTAAAATGCATCACTTAAAGCCTTTAATATAGACCATGACAACTGTGAAGCTGCTGCACGAGACCGGACTACATGGAGATCTATTTATTTTTTTAAATGACTAAGATTGCTTTGAAAACCGACTGCTGCTCAACATGTGTATATGTGTGTGTTCATACATGTATATTTAGTTAAAATGTTAAGCGACAGATTATTCTCATTGCACGTCGGACAAGTCCATAAGGGCTAGGATCGTATCTTCATTACATCTCCCAGCGTATTGCGACACATAACACCAGTTCTATGTTGGTTTACTATTCTTTTTTAGCTACGTGTACAGTGTTCATTTTTGTCGACACCTCTTTTGACCTGAAGTTCTTGTAGTCTTTTGACTGTTCCCGATTCTACGTCGTCTCCTGAATCATCTGCTCGATCTACCTCCTTGAGTGCATAGAAAATGACCGCCTGATCCAGTGCTTTTCCTGTACCTACAGTGGCTCAGCCAGCAAGCACATCTGCTCGTTCTTCCCTCTTATATCTGAGTGTCCTATCACAGAAATGAAACGAATTCCTTTAAGACAAGATTTCCTCAGCGATTCCAAACATTTTCTTCGAATTCAACCTGGCTCTATCTTCCTGAGCATGCGCAGGGATTCACTTATTAATCACGCATACGAAATATGCCACATCTGTAGATACATTTTTGCTTGTGTTTCCGCCATCACCTCAATAGTCAGACAACGCTATCGTCTTTTGAAGTTCTCAATCGAATCAGTGTTAAAATAATATATATGCACGCTTTCATACAGTTACTTAAAAAAATATATACTCTAGTTTTAACAGATATTTTGACTTGAGGTCTTCTCATATTTCCCCAGATTGCCTCGTCACCCCCCCCCCCCCCCCCCCCACCCCCCACCCCCCACCCCCCCCCCCCCCCCCACACACACACACAAACACACACACACGGTTCAAATTCGATGTTGTAATTGCGACAAAGCTTCTAAAATATTTCATTTCAGCTGTTATTTTTTTGGATAAATTCAGTAACAGAAACTGTATTGATCGGCTTTCATTGAAAGAAGTAGAAAGATACAAGAACACACTAGGCCAACATAAAGGACGAAGCTATAGGTTACTATCCGGAAATTGAACCTGTCACATTCCAGACGGCGTGTGCGCCTCGCATGGAACAAGGGCATAAGACCCAATTGTCAGCTAGGCCGCCCAATAAAAGGGTATTATCGCCATGCTACGTCAGTTTTAATTCCACAACATGTAAAACGGACGGTTATTTCAACCCTGAAATTGCACCAAGGTTACTAAGTATATTAAGAGCATATGGAAAACAATGCACAAAAATTTTTAACCAGTGACCCTTTTTGTTGTTAAAAAACAAAATTTAAAAGGTTTTGATTTTAGGTTCGGTGTAGAAAGCACACCCCTTGGGGTGACAGGTTCAATTCCGGATGTTCTATGCTTTTTGATTTTTGTTGACTAGTTTGTTTTTCATCTTTCTACTTCTTTCATGAGGGGGACAAACACTTTTTGTTACTGATTAATTTATAAATTTAACGCCTCAAAGGTTCCCCCTTGTTTATTTATTTGTTTTTTTTTGGGGTGATTTTTAGTGTGGCTAAATGTGCACTATACTGGGCAAAAAATTTTTTTCACATTTCCTATTTAGATAAATATCGATTTTATTTTTTTGCTATAAATTTAAAATAAGATTTATTTGATTTTTGATTTTTATGATCTTGTATTTGGGGATCGATCACTCCCCCCCCACGGGTAGAGGGGGGAAAACCACGTGC
>CAJHNH020000614.1:75009-95009 GCA_905116865.2 Candidula unifasciata
AGCTGGGGGGAGACCGTTTTTTCTTGCGGGAGACCTGATGGACGACTTCTGCAATGCAAAGGACCCTACGAGGGGAAAGGATCAAATTGTTCCTCTTCCTTGTAATAAAACACTTCGAGCATAGTTCAAACCTTAATTTTACATCATCTTTTTTGGAAAAGAAAGAAAAATACACATTGAAAATCAGTTCTCACGACCCGTAAAAAAACGGTTTGCTGGGTCGTAAAAACCATCTTTTGAAAAAAACTATCCTGGCTTCCGGTAAAACGCAATTTAAAAGGGGGTTCGGTACATCAGGGAAGAAAAGGGGATGGTTGTGTTGACCACATCCCCCCGCCGATGGATCTATTAGCTCGGCCGAACAGCAAGTTTAACTTCCACAGGGCGATAGCCAGGTGTCTGAATCAAAGTGAAATTTCTTAAATTTTTTTTCTTTTTTTTTTCTTTCTTTCTTTCTCTCTTTCTTTTTTTTTTCTTTCGTTGTTTCTATTTTTCGTTCGTTCTTTCTTTCTTTTAAATTGGCACGAGCACCCAACATGTGAATAAGTAGACACTCACAGCATGATACTGATCACATCAGTTCTGACACCTTTTTTTTCTGCGTTCGCAGTAGTTAGGGTGGTTAGCTCGTATTGTTATCTATTCCTGTGTTTCGATATCTGCGCATTTGGGCCCAATGCATCTAGTTTAATTAAACCCTATATTTGAACATGCCTGTTTAAGGGCAGTGGGTGCATTCACCCCCCCCCCCCCCCAGTAAACTTGGGGTACTAGAATCAACGCGTATAGTCCATTTTCCTAGTGAAATGAGGTCCTAGAACCCACACTGAGAGTCTTGTTTGCCCAGGAAAATTGGGGTCCTAGAACCCACACTGAGAGTCTTGTTTCCATAGGAAAATTGGGGTCCTAGAACCCACACTGAGAGTCTTGTTTTCCCAGGAAAATTCGGGTCCTAGAACCCACACTGAGAGTCTTGTTTCAACAGGAAAATTGAGGTCCTAGAACCCACACTGAGAGTCTTGTTTCCATAGGAAAATTGGGGTCCTAGAAGCCACACTAAGAGTCTTGTTTCCCCAGCAAAATTCGGGTCCTAGAACCCACACTAAGAGTATTGATTCCCCTGGAAAAATGGGGTCCAAGAACTGACACTGAGAGTCTATGTCTCCAGCAAATTTGGGGTCCTAGAACAAGTAAATACATTTGAAGATGAAAAAGAGATGTCAGTTTCTCAAAAGATGAGCCTTCAGGAGAAAACAAGAATAGTAATCTGCTCCTATGAGGCCTGACGCGTGAGTCCACCAAGTTTAGACTGACTAACTCATCTCATGAGACAGCAGTGTCACAAAAACCAGTAAATTAAACTACTTCTTAAAAAAAAAAAATTACCTAATAATCAGACTGCAAAGAAGAATTAGTAATCGGTACCGATGAATGTCAGTAATATCCTAGCCTTTTTGTAAAATAATTCTTAAAACATTAGAGTTGGTGGAAAAGAACCTGAGAGAGGAACAAGCAGTATGTCGACATTGAAGAAGCTGCTTAGATCACATATTTACCCTAGAAACTATTTTAGAGAAATATTTTGTGTGTACCCCTGAAAAATAGAATATACAGTAACTGTGGAGACTTTCTTAAAAATCAGTTCTTATGCTGGAGATGACCATCTTCAAGTGAAACGCCAATAACACACGTGCAAAATGACGTTTTAGAAAGTTCCCCTTTACTCAGTTTACTCAAGCTACTGTAAGCATCCGGATTGTTTGCATTTTTTTTTTCCTTCTGTTGTATCAAAGAGGGGTGTAAAGCACGAACTGACGATGTCAAATTGCAACAGTTCACACCGAAAGGGTGCTGAGCTACAGATTTTCAAATGTAGGCCGGACGTCTTGAACGGACTACAGTTATTGATTTAAGATGTTGTAAGGATCAATTATGACAAACTGCACATAAATTATTCACGCATAACCAGGTTTGTGATATTTTCTAAGGCAAAACAAAAGCTCTTTTCTTTACATAGCTAACTAAACATAGGCAGTATGAGACAACACTTACCGTACTGACAAGATGGACCGAACCATCCCTTCTCACAGTACGAGTACCAGTAACATTCTCCGTTAGTGGAACATGCACCATAGGAGCAGTGGCATCTATACCGACATCGTGAGTTAAACCAATTGAACTGGCATGATGAAACTAGTGGCAAAGATATCCAAAATACGACATGTACATTCGACTGCATGGTTATTTTTTTTTTTTTTTTATGCAGCTAACTTTAACCCACGACGCGTGACATCAATATTTACTCACTCTCTTTCATCATCATCATTCCGTAACACTACGTTTTATTTGGTCATCCGTTGCTGTTGACTATCTGATCAGATCTCTCCACCTTTGACTGTCAGATGCGACGATTTCATGGTTGCATGCCTAAGGACTGTCCAGTCAGTCAGGTTCTGTGTCCAGGTTGATGCGCTTCTTCTCTTATTATCCTCCGCTGGGCCCAGCTGTATTGGATTTGAGAAGCCGTTAGATCTTACTACGTCTGTGCCATTGCATTTTCCGCCTTCTCACTACAATTAAAAGAGGTTCATAGCTACCGATGTGTAATTAAGCGGCAAACCTCGTAAAATGTGATGTGGTGTTAGGCTAAGGCATTTTCCTGAAATTCGCATTTCCAATATTGTTGTCTTTTTTCGAGTTCGACTTGTTAAGGTCCACAATTCACAGCCATATGTAAACGTACTAACTGATAACCGGGACTTATATTTATGCTCTGTTTAAACAAACCAAAATTATTGGAAACGGCAATTTCAAAGCGGGCTTCTAATCAGTGTCGGAACTCGAGTGCGAATTAAATCGCATAATTAACGACTAGGAGTTTTGTCCAGCGACTAGCAACTTGACATGCAACTTGTTGCTTCGACTACTTGTCTGCTTCACTGTTTGAAATTTCTTCATTACTCGTATAATACAGGACATTATAAATTATGTTTCGGTTTATCAAGCTTTCACATTTAACTCTTTTCGCTTGCATGTATAATTCAGAAAGTTTCGGGCACTGTCATTTCCGCTTTTGTATTTTTAGCCTTTGTTGCAAAGCACTGTCCAGCACACGACTTGCAAAAAACTTGATATACGAAGGGACTTCCCTCCGGACTAGATTTGGAAGCATTAGGGAGACTTTTCTTCTTCTTCTTCATGCGTTCACTTGAAATAAATTTTCTATATCCGCAATGTTATCTTTAGTATGAACTTCATTGTCTGTTGTAATTCAGTCTTGAGATTTGACTTGACGCTTGGTGGTTACGACTTTGAGCTCGGCATGAACTTACAAGGTGATGATTTAATCTAACCTCAGCTGCTAATGTGACTCAGATCGTCAATGCGGAAAATATCGGAATGTTGTGATAACCACAGAAAAAAATAAACGTTACGAAAGCATTCGATGAGGGCCAAGAGTGGGAAGTGTGCGCATAGATGTTGGTTTAAGTTATTGGCTTGCCGTCAGTATACACACACACACACACACACACACACACACACACACACACACACACACACATATCATATTGACAACATCAGTAACAAATCATTCGGATATCACACTTGAGGGTGGAGGGAGGGGGGTGTTAAAGTAGGATATCAGTTAACTTTTTTTAGTTTGCTATTTTGACTGCCAAACAAACTAAAAGAAATTATATTACTATTGGCAACAACACAGCTTTAGGCCTAAATAAAATAATAATAATAATGCTTTAAATTACGTATTGTTAAAACTAAACAACGTTCTTTTAAAATGTTGTTTCTATATTATCACATGTAAGTTAAATTTGAAGAACCACTGAAGACATTTGAAGAAAGTTTATTGCATTCGAAATCAAATACATAGGGACAATAATGAATTTTAAATAGGAGTAAGTCAAGAAAGGCGAGATGATGGAGATACTCGTCTATTGGACATATCACCAGAAGAAGAGGACACATTAGAAGAGAGTTAGCAAACTGATACTGAAATGGGAACCAAATAGACTTAACACAAGCAAAAGATAAACTTAAAGACGAGTGTTGGTAGTAGAGGCCAAAGGTGTTAAACTGGATTTCATCTATAATATCCAACAGATGAATAACACATGAATAACCAACCATACAAGAAAGATTCGACTGCATGCATTTTTCTCTATCAAATATGTACACAAATATACACAAACACACGCATACACACATATATTTATGTATATACATATACATATATATATATATATATATATATATAATATATATATATATATATATATATATATATCACTATACTTCCTCCAAATACGCCGAACTTCGTCTCATTACAGCTTTTGTACTCATACCTGCCCCATCAGACGTATCAGCAATGAGGACCAAAGTCAAAGACAGTAACTGAATATACCATTTCAACGACATAACGTCCACTGCTCTCTGTAACATACAAAATAAACATAGCGTTAGAAACATTATGTATACATATTTTAATAATTTAAAATTTTAATAGGGTAAGAATTTAAACTTTAAATAAATACAGTTGAATGTTTCTGGTATTCCTAAAACACAAATTGCCATCCTTATTGAATGCAATTTTTCGTTATTTGAAGCCCTACTCTAGTTCTTGCAAGGGGTCGCAATTTAGCCCGGCCATAAATATGACCTAATGGCTGAACACGGTATCTGGGACCTCTCCACGGTGATCCTCATCCACATGGTGGCACATTGTGTCATCGGGTGTTTATCGCTTGTGATGTCCTGGTGGGGTAGAAAGTCAGTCAGTCAGTCACTGAATAAACAATTATAAACATCCAGTTTACAAAATATGTACTACCAGTTAAAACAAAACCAGCTGCAGAATGTTATAGTGACCATATGCCAGTCGCCAGTAGCATAATCTCAGTCATCTCCCTGAGAGGATGCAATTTTCCGTTAATATGAAGCCCTACCCTGGTTTTGCCAGGGGCTGCATTATAGCCCGGCCATAAATATGTCCTAATGGCTGAGCGCGGTTTCTGGGCCTCTCCACGGGTGATCCTCATCCAGATGGTGGCACTTTGTGTCAGCGGGTGTTTATCGCTTGTGTGATGTCCTGGTGGGATCAAGTACTACTACTACTAGTCGTCATTATGCTCTGTAAAAGGAAAGTTATATTCACTGCCTTCTATATTTAGTGCTGACTGGTCTCCAAACCTAGGAGTTTAGCATCTCAATAGAATTTTCTTTTCAGTTGGTGACTAAATGGGTTCATAGGTCAGCATGTATGTTCTTTCCCCTCTGTCTTTTTGTCAGCCGCATTGTTTACTCTCATTTGCCTCGTTTCTCTACTCTTTTTTTTTTTTTTTTTTGGTCTTTCTTATATGACATTCTCTTTTTGAACCCCAACCATCCAGTCCATCAGCTGTCATGCTGTTAGTTATTGATGTAAAGATTATTTCTTTTTCCCACTGTCCGTTCTCCGTTGTTTGCATCTTTTATGGGTGTCCTAAACATTTTTTAGATCATAGATGCCAGAAACTTTCATATCCCTTGAGCCAACCCACATCGGCCCCTTTTTTTCAAAGAGTTCAAACGTTATTTAATGGTGCTATCATTACAATAATAATAATTTGTATTATTATAATACTAATAATATATATTATTTGTAATGCACAATTAAACAAGGCTTGATTCTAGTAGCCATACTTTCCTTCGTACTGTTATTTTTATTTGAAAGGTAGCCCAGCCTGAAATACGAGATTATATTCTGCACAATAAATGAGGCCAGCACCATATTTACCACTCACTTCAATGTTGTTTAAAATACGGTGACAGCGCCAAATACAGAACAACCAAGGAAAAGGGTCCTTTTAGAGATATACTTATAAATACTTCCTTGTTCTATACAGGTGTACAGAAATTAAAAGTCACACACACACAAAAAAGAGTATTTCTTGCAGCTGTGTATGTAACCTGCTTTCGTATAGGACTTTCACTTTACAGTTGAAGACTTCTTTTTACCTGGTAATGAAATGTGCTTAACTATTTCAGTAGAAAGTATTGCATAAAGAGTTCTTTGGATTTGCCTGGCATGCAGAGTTCTAGTCAAATGTACGTTTTCCAACTGTAGCTTAACGCATTCTTTCTCAATTATTTAATTCAGCTCCTTCCGCCACATATATCTAAACTAATTCAGACTCAGACATTTCTTTCTTTTAGGCAGCTGTATTAACATAGCGTAAGGGCTAAAAAAGTAAATAGAAACGCGATTCAAGTGTAGTAATTATTATTATCATTGTGACTATTATTTATGCACACTTAAATAGGGCTTTACCACCCCCTCCCCTTTTTCCAAAGCTTTCTTGGTGACGGCTTGGCTGACTTAGATGCAGTTGCCTGTATGTATATGGCAGGCGCCCAGTTGGCTAGCTCAGTTGGTTAAAACTACTGCGCGGCGACCGGGTGACGAACTCCTTGTGGTTGGGGGTTGCCGCCCGGGGATATTCATAAAAGCCACTTTCTCCCAGTTTTACCCTATCTATCATGGAATCAAGGCCGAAGGGTTGCGATATCCGTAGTACCGAGCCAAAGGGTTAACAAATCACGGTTTCTAGATACTTAAAAAAAAGTGTATGGCAGGCTACCCAAGATTCACATATCACCAGAATTTACTTAACTCCGTTTAGAGTGGCTTCATTGGATGAGTCAGACAGACACTAATTAAGTAATATGGTATGTGGGGCTTGGTAACAGGCGTATTGGCAAATTCGTCAGAAAATTTATTCAGGGCCCCTAAATAGTAGATCTCGAAAGGGAACCTACCCTCCGTCTTGTACACATGAAAATAAATACCAGAAAAACTTCGGTGCAGATGGCTAACACTGTACGACAAGTATACACCGGATAAGTACGACTAGAACTGATATATTGTATGAGAGCATACTCCCCTATAGCTACACTGAATATAAACAAACTGGGCCAAAAGTATACAACACCGGTAGCAGAATTCATCACTGGGTGCATGTTAACAAACCCAATCAATGACTTGGAGTCAACATTCGAAGTCAGTTATACAAAGAAAGGAAAGTGCTAACCTCGATATAAGAATGTTAATGCATAAAACACAGCGCCACGCACAGATTTGCAAACATCACGATCATCAGTCGGCAGGTCCTTCGCAGAACGTCGCTCTCGTCACGGAAAGCCTACAAGCCTCTCTTTCTCTAGCCAGTTTTCCTGCTCTCTGTGTTGTCATAGCCTGTGCATCTTCAATGTCTTGTAGCCATACTCGCGGAGGTCTGCCTCTAACTCTATTCGAACAAACTATAATTCATCACAGCCCAGCGGTCCAGGTCACCGTATCATTTAAAACTGCCAAACTACACCAACTTGTAAGTGTTGTGCCACTTCATACTATTTAGTTTCTGCACTGTTCACTGCTGAGTCTAAATATTTAAAATCTCTTATATTTTCGATCTCTTCTTTATGGATTTTAATAGCTGCAACAGTGAGGGTGACATATGGAGGCAGCATGCATTCCTAACACATAATTTAAAGAAAATAGCAAACAAAGCTCTTTCAGCCACGTATTCAAAGAATATGCAGGTAAGAGAAGGCAGTTTGAAGAAAGAGAGAGAGTGCTAAGCTAGGGAAGAACTGGGCTATACAAGCATCACTTATCCGGGTAAGATCTAGCTTCATGGGTTCGAGGTCTTTTGTTGTTTACCTGAGACGTCAATGCGTCAAGCTGTATGCAGTTGCGCGAAAAGGTTCGTGTCCCAGACGCTTTTTCTGTCATCGAAATGTACACAATATGGTATCTTAGGAATGAAGGATTCAAGTAACAGGTTACTTTAAAATATCTAATCACGGGACAGGTTACTGATAGGGTTTTCACTCAAGATTGTTAGCAGGTTAAAAGCTTGTGGGTTTTGACTGAAGCGGATCATTGGGAAAGAGAATGGGAAACATAGATATTTGATTAACTTCCAATAGTCCTAACTTCTCTGTTTCTCCAGTTACTTCATGGAAGTGTATGTGTGTTAGGGTGGCAGTGGTGGGTGGTGAATAAAGAATCATTTGGGTTCTATTTCTTAGGCGTTGTCTAAACTTTTCTTTCTGTAAGGCTGTTCTGATATTGTTACTACATGTTTTGTGTGATATTCCACTTGATCTGTGTTTATTATGTTTTTTCAGGATGGCTATGTGGCAATTAATACCAAGGCATTCTGGTCAGATCCCCAAACATTTCTATCTGTTGCTGTTTATTTAACTATGTGAGACGCTTCAGACCTTTTCTTCTTTTAATGTCCCTTTTTAAAAAAAATTGTGTTCAGATAACGAAATTGGGTCCGGGGAGACCGTGACTGGAAGTTCATTCATACGTCTTAAATTTTGAGACGCGTTAGTTCAAGTTACAGGGGAAGTCAGGTTGTGTTCTGCTTTGTATATGTCGTCGGACGGACAGGTACACGTTGTTGTTGGGTTTTCCCGCTGTTCTGAGCGATTGTGTATATTCTGGCGTTCTTGAAATTCTAGTATGAAAGGAATTTACTTCGGTTGTCAGCGTTGACAGTCGACAAGGAGAGGAGCGTTACTTTTCTGCAGCAACAAGGCATTCTACCGTCAAGCAGACGCTGTTGAAAGAACCATCTGATGGCGCTGCCTTAAAATTTTCACACTTCTAAAACTACGGCACGTAGGGTGCAGTCTCTCGGGGGCGCATGCTGAGCCTGTTTGGGTGGGAGGTTGGGGTTAGGGCCAGTTCTGGATAGTCTGGAGTCGTTGAAACCGGTGATCGCCAAGTTACAGCGTCAACACAATACAACCTGACACCCCTGTAGCTTAGACTAGCGAGTTTCAAATGTTAAGACGCATGAATAAACTACTAGTCACGGTCTAGTCACTTCGTTAGTTGTACCTTTTATTGTATCGATTCTGGCTACTCAAGCGGCTCTTCACTCTTCTAGGACACTTTATCTCGGCAATTATGATTTTGCGCTAACTAGTTGTAGTAAAGGCATAAGTGTATAAGACCCCCTCCCCCTCCCCCACCCTCCAAAAACAAAACAAAAACTTTTATATTAGATGTCCCTATATGTATCAAAATTTGTGTCAGCTGTACCTGTACTTACTTTGCTTTGGTACACTGTATGTTGATTTGTCTGTTCCATTCTTCCTTTTGGTGTGAAAATTGACCGTAGATATATAAATTTACTTGTCTGATTCATCTTCGCGTTATTTACTTTTCTTGCGATGGATTGTTTTAGGCTCTCTTTTGCCTCTGTTCTTTTCTATCCTTACTTACACATTTTATTTCTGGCACCTGGTATTGATTTGATTCAGAGGAGTTTGACACTTGTGTATGTTTATGCTAATAATACTTGGTCATCTGCAAATTTAAAATTTAAAATTTCGAAATATTTCCATTTACCTTCTCTGCTTCTTTACAAAGGCTGTTAATGTACTTTATGAAAAGCATGTGAGATAGCACAAACCTGCGGTGTACTCGTGAATTTATTTTGATTGTTTGTAATGTACCTGATTTTGTTCGAACGCAGTTTTTAAAAACTATGTATATGTGTGTGTAGAGGGGGGGGGGGGATGAGGGGGGATAGAAGCTGTACAGAATCAATCTTCGCATCTTTTTTTTTTTCCTCGTCTCGTTCACCGGCGAAAGGTCCCGGTAGTTCGCCCATTTGGACGTTTGCCTTTTACCTGGACCCAAATTTTGCGTGTACATCCGTTTTACTGGCTTATTTGTTTGCCATTCCCTGCCTCACCGGCAGATCTTACTCCGACTTCAATCTTCGAATCAATCTTCGCACTTAAACAGTTTAAAGACCATTGAATACAATAAGACTTATCTGTAATATTGAGGAGGTGTGTGGCATTATTTGCAGTTTGCGATATTCAAATCCACACTGTCCTATACTAATTTCTCTTTTAATCTTGTTCTTATTCTTTTCATAAAAATTATCAGTAACATTTTGGTCACATGGGTTTAAAAAGCTATGGTGCGATGGTCTTCATATTTTAAAGTTGCCTGGTTTCTTTGCAGAGAAATAAATATAGATTTTTATAGTTCAGTTCAAATGTACCTACTTTTAGAATTATCATTTAACAGATTTTACTATTATTGAAATTTAAAAAAAAAAAAAGAATATTCCAAAGTTTCAATTTCTTCCAATGTGTTCTTGTCTGGGCCAGCAAGTAGCCCGTGGATCATTGTATTGTATTAATAACCTTTCTATGCTTGAGCTCGGGACTGTAGTCCAGCACGTCACCCATTGTCAAAGCGTTGGCTCCTGGGTAAAGTTAGTTTACTAGCCCTGACTTTCACATTCAGCTGAGGGGCTGATAAGAAACACTAAACACAAATGTTGACAACAACGGTCCTGAAATCCCATGCTATAATTGTGGTATCGACATTAAGATGCGCGGGTCTTGCCAGTCACTCTCGCCATCGATATGGGCTGTGAGTCCCGTGTCTCCTCAAAGCGCAATATAACACTATCGCCGGGAAAGACACAAAGGTGCCAATCAATCAGCACAGTCTTTTTTTAAGAACGGTCGCGCTTATTTTCTTATCACTTATGAGATTTTCTTATAAAAATTGTCACTTTGTTGTTTTCATCACTTAGACGATATCATTATAACGACTGTCACATACCACTCTTATCACAAACACTATATCACAATAATAACTGTCGCGTCGCTATTTTCATGGAACTATCCCATTAACACGACCATCTCGGTTGCTATTGTTATCACTTATACGATCTCACTTTAAAACTGTAACGCTGCAGGTCTTCTCACTTACACAATCTTCTTATATCAACGTTCATGACACTATTATTATATTAATTTGCACGATCCCTTTCCTACAACAGGCATGCAAAAATGTACTAACCTTTCAAATTCAACGTTTGTTCCTAACTTTCAGACACTAAAACAGTCTAGCAGTCTCCAGGTCATACATGTTGAAAATCTTCCTGGTATTTCTGTGATTCCCTGTACTCTAGGCCACAGCCATTTGTTCAAATAAAAGTTAAGACTCTATACCTTCAATGGATTTACCTTTAAATGGCAACATATGATTGTATATACAGCGTAAGATATTCTTTACACAACGTAGTTGTAGATCAGCCGGTTGGCTATTTGCTTTAAACACAATTCACAAGCATAGAAACGCATATATATATATATATATATATATATATATATATATATAATATATACATACACACATACCGCACATACACATATATATATATAGCGTCATGAAAGCGCAAGTAGAAGATACAGATTATTAAGGGCGATGATACAAACAAATCATTGGTGGTGGGGGGTGGGGGGGCAGTAACTTTCAGAAGAGAGAAAAAAGGGATCAGTGTCATTTATTTTTCAACTGAGAGAAGACGTGGCGGGGGCATATTTTATTGACTAATAACATTTATTAAAACATTATTAATAATAATAGTATTGTGCTAACATAAGACTATAAAAATAAAATATTAAATTTGAAGTAATAGGACATGTTTGAACAAATACTTGATTAAATAGCCTAATACATGTGGTTTAGATGCCCCTCCCCATGCGTTTATTTTACAACTGGGGCGAAACCCTTCTAAAGTATTTCACTGGAGTGAGGAGAGGGTTCGTCGTTGGCTAAAGATCTCTACAATCACCCCTCCACATCCCCACCCCCCTTTTTTAGCCCAATTCCGACGTTCGGTTTCGTATACTCATATAAGATAGTCAGATGGGTTGCCTCTATGAACTGGAATGTTAACAGCATGTATTCAAGGTTCCCCATACCTTGTTCTGCACTTTTCAATCACTTTAGGGCGTGACTGCATGGACTAGCCAGCTGATGCTGCAGAATCAGAAGTTCAACAAATGATTAATGGAAATTCACGCCCAGGTGATGTGATTGTATATACAGATGGCTCTGTGTTGAGAGGCCGACGAAGTGCATAGGGGTTCATAGCGAAGGCAAAGATACTACCAGCAGTAGTTAAAGTTCATCTGAATGATTTCCAGATCGTTGCTTTCTTTTTACTTTTATTGTATAGTAGAAATGTATGTCTAGGACAGGAAACTTTTAATTACACGGAGCAGGAAGTGCAGGCGCGACCAATGAGAAATTTACAGACTACCACATGAAGTAGAAAAAGAATCACTAACAGAACTTTACAAGAAATATCCAAACACATGTCGACTATTGTTCCACAGTTTGGGATGGTTGCGCCAAATCCAATGTTAAAAGACTAAGTTTTTTTCAAAACTGTGCTTTACGCCTGGTTTCAGATAATAAACATATCGTAAAAAAATAATCTCTATAGACATCTAAGACTATTGCCATTTAGCAAACGTTTAATTTTTAACAAGGCCAAATTTATTCATCAAATTATATCTCAAAATACTCTAAACTACCTTTTCCGATTAATTAAATCAAATCCTATAAATAGCAAGCGACTAAATTTATTACATTTGCCTAAACCTAGAATAGATTTTTATATAACAAGTTTAGCGTACTCCGCTGCTCATTTGTGGAACCAACTTCCACTAGACCTGAAAAATTCTAAACGTCCCTATTCATTTAACCGTAAACTTTTTCAGTTCATACTTACCAGCGATTATTTGCCACCTTGAATGTAATGTAACCCATATTGCATTATCAATCTATTATTAAACAAGGTGTGTATGATATGTGTGTTTGCGCGCGCGCGTGTGTGTGATATGTATGTATGTATGTGTAGGCGTGTTTGTATACATATGATTCTGAGTACGTTGTTTGTTTCAGTGTGAATGTGCACTTTACAACTCATGCTTTTGTGTTCTTTTATAATATGCATATCATAATATGATCATAACATGCTTTATTATTAAAATACAACTCCTGTGCGAAAGATGGTTGACTGGAAGGGCCGAATGTAAGACGGGCCTGCGTGCCCAATTTGTTACCCTTTGAAAATAAAGTTCGTTCGTTCGTTCGTTCGTTCGTTCGTTCGTTATATCTATCTATCTATCTATCTATCTATCTATCTATCTATCTATCTATCTATCTATCTATCTATCTATCTATCTATCTATCTATCTATCTATCTATCTATCTATCTATCTATCTATCTATCTATCTATCTATCTATCTATCTATCTATCTATCTATCTATCTATCTATCTATCTATCTATCTATCTATCTATCTATCTATCTATCTACAAAAAGTCCTTACTCATTTAACAGCAAACTCTTCCATTTCATGATTATCAGTGATTACATGCCACCTTAAATGTAGTTAATAATCCACAATGCATTACTAGTTATAATTAATTGCAGTACGTATTATGTGTGTATGTATGTATGTATGTATGTATGTATGTATGTGTATGTATGTATGTATGTATGTTATGTATGTATGTATGTATGTCATGTATGTATGTATGTATGTATCATATGTATGTATGTATGTATGTATGTATGTATGTATGTATGTATGTATGTATGTATGTATGTATTTATGTATGTATGTATGTATGTATGTATGTATGTAACAATGTATGTTTGTATGTATTGTATGTATGTATGGCTAAGGCGTATGTATGTATGTATGTATGCCAACGTATGCGATCGTATGTATGTATGTATGTATGTATGTATTGTACGTATGTATGTATGTATGTCATGTATGTATGTAGTGGGTATGTATGTATGTATGTATGTAAAGTATGTATGTAATGTATGTATGTATGTACCCATGTATGCTGATGTATGTATGTATGTATGTATGTATTCCCATATGTATGTATGTATGGCGTGTATGTATGTATGTATGTATGTATGTATGTATGTATGTATGTATGTATGTATGTATGTAGGATGTATTAATGCATGCATGTATGTATGTATGTGTGTGTGTGCATGTTCGTATGGATGTGGATGTATGTGTGTACTTAGTGCCTATATGTTTGTGTGTAAGTGAGTCATTGGGCTTGTGTGTGTATGTGGGTGTGTGTGTTTTCGCGCGTTGAGCGTGCGTAGATATTTTACCTAGCCATGCTTTTGTTTTTGACTTCATATATATAATATGCATATTATTACATGAATATAACATGCTTCATTGATGAAATATAACTGCAGTGTAAAAGATGGAAGTTTGGAAGGGCCGAATGTAAGACAGGCCTGCGTGCCTAATTTGTAACCCTTTGAAAATAAAGTTCGTTCTTTCGATCGTTCTATCTATCTATCTATCTATCTATCTATCTATCTATCTATCTATCTATCTATCTATCTATCTATCTATCTATCTATCTATCTATCTATCTATCTGTCTGTCTGTCTGTCTGTCTGTCTGTCTGTCTGTCTGTCTGTCTATCTGTCTGTCTGTCTATCTATCTATCTATCTATCTATCTATCTATCTATCTATCTATCTATCTATCTATCTATCTATCTATCTATCTGTCTGTCTGTCTGTCTGTCTGTCTGTCTGTCTGTCTGTCTGTCTGTCTGTCTGTCTGTCTGTCTGTCTGTCTGTCTGTCTGTCTGTCTGTCTGTCTGTCTGTCTGTCTGTCTGTCCGTCCGTCTGAAAGTAGTAGATAAGATACCACAAATCTATTTCAGTGTCTCATTATTTTTCGGTGTTTAAATCTTTTCAATCTCAAATACTGTCTTTTAGAGTGTTGAGTCCTAACACAGGATGAGCTTTATTTTGATTTATTTTTCATCAACATTTGAAACGTATGGTGTGTAACCATGTGCTAGGGTTCCAGCTTTTGGGAAAGGTGTGAGCTGGGAAAGTGGAGTGGGGAAGGGGGGAGGTGGGTAGGAGGGGTATTTAGTCCCGCTGATCAACAGCATACATGTCGTAAAAGGCGCAGTAGATTTTCTCTTTATGAAATAAGTCTCTGCAATGCTGTCCCTTAGTTGTTCACGTTTTATTTTGATTTCGCTGATTATGCCATCCCTAACGGTGCCGCCTGATGCGGTCTCGTCTCTGTGTCATAGCAAGACATGGCCCTAGTTTCCTGTAAACCTATGAGTTGTGCCAGTGACGAAAATATTACAGCTCAACAAAAATCCAGGTTGGGTTAATCCGACAAGAACAGTGCAACACTAAGCACTTCTCGAATTACTGACCTACTAACTCTCATCTTTGTGCCATGGCATGTACGTGTTTGAGGCAACGAGCGCGAAATTATCTGGCAGAAACTGATGTTGCTATGGCTCTGCCGGTACTGGATAGAAGCGATGTTATTAATGTCCGGCGCAGTACATACCGCGAAGACCACCACAGCCACTGTATTCCTTTCTTGGTGATGGACATGGGGGTGCAGCCTGGAGCGTCATCAGACGTTTTACACTTTTGGATCTTTTGAGTAGATCATAGCACTTAAGGATCTTTAAGGAGTACTTTGAACATAGTGCTGACTAATTACTAATCATAATCACTAATTACTGGATAGACCTGAAAGCAAAAGGTAATTTGATTAATAGCTGATCCTGATACGCAGGTGTACGTCTAGCCGCTGCGCTGCCGAGGCAGTCACATTCTTGATGTTAAGTGCTTCCCGCTCACTATGAAGAATAGACATTGCAGTATGTTTTTAGCTTTGCTTTTTTTTTCTTTTTTATACTAATGATAGCGCTTTGCTAATGCAGTTTTCACATATGGACGGAAGCCTATTGTTTCGCTTTCTGAGCTACTGAGTTAAGTGCTTGGTGCAGCATTGTGAGTTGTTGTGTTTTTCGTGGGGAATGCCTTTCATATGTGTAGCGGTTGTGTCATCGTATTTAGTATGGCGGGTTTACGCGTGGTTTTAGAGAAATACCTTTTGTAATAATTGTGCGTGTGTATGACCACCTTATCGTGACTGATTGTATCTGTCGACGACAAACTGCATGTCTAGTGGCGACTATTGGCTTTGGTGTCTCTGGTGATTATCTTATGCATTTACTGCGTGCTCATTTTTTCTCCATTGTGCAGGGGCTAATTATTTGTTCAGAGTATTTCGAATGGGACATTGAGGGACTACTCGTTTGATTTTCACTGGTACTGGACGGAGCATGTATGGGGTAATCGGATTGCAGTGAACTTGAAACTTCGACTACTACTACGACGAAGTAAATATATGTTCTGTGTGAAAGACGCAATCGCTTTATGTGATTCTTTGCTGAGGAGGATAAACAATGTAGCGTTTATCTAAACCGATACCAGTATCACTAGCCAGGACCTTTACAGTATCCAGTGTAAGTGAGTAGACCATAGTGCTCCACAGACACCGGTATCTAGTGTCACAGTTGTCTGGCGCTAGCCAAGCTAAGTAAACCAGCTGCGCGGCGACCTGGTGACCAACTCCATGTAGTCCGCGTTCACGCTCGGGGTAGGCCGAAAAGCCGCAAATTTTCCCAAATTCAGGGTATCTATCAGGGAATCAAGTCCAAAGGGTTGCGATATTCATAGTTTCGAGCCAAGGGTTAAAAACTCATGGTTTTTGATGTCACAGTTAAGGACACTCCAATAAGCGATGCGTCCCCATCTTCTGCAGCAAACGAGGCGTTCCTATTCCCATGGCATCAGTAACTGTGTGATTGTCTCTCCGTCTCCCCTTTCTCTTTATTTGTTATTGTTTTCCTTCAGTACTACTGTCATATTTTTTCATGCATACCCAAGTACTCGCATTTATAGTTTTTGATTTAAGTGTTTCCGTATATTTTCAAGAATTGAAATTTTTGGGGAGCATTTTCACATTCAATGTTGGGGAGTAATCATAAAGATAAAATCATGAGTCCAACAAGGCAGCAAAGTTATTTTCCAACGTATCCCACACCCGGCTGTTCCAAAGGAGACAAACAGACAAATTATTAAAGTAATCTATCCCCCTGACTATAGATTATCAGTGTCAGGGGTGGAGACTTACCAAAGAACACGACAGAAAACGAACTATTCGTGAATTGAGCTGAAAGCAAATTTCTGCAAACAAATCCAGAATAGATATTGAGAGAGAAAAAGACTAGAAGAACTGTCCCAGTAATACCCATTTTTAAGTTCGCAATGAACCAAAAGACTTAAATGGTTCAACCAGTCAGTGAGAATAAACCCTGCGATGTCAGCAACGAGAGCGTACAGCTTGGAAATGGAATCACCTAGATACAGAGGGAGACCTGAAAAAAAAGGGGTTATATATAATACTGATAGCCTATTATCTTATTACAATGCATCATAGTAAACAATTGAGCTTACTCTAGCTGGGCAACTAATCTTAAGACTGCGACGCCTAAAAGCAAAATCAGAGACTGACACACACAAAAGAGGGAGAAAAACAAAATTTGCTCCCAATATCCTAACCGGTAGAAAAAAGAAACAATTCCCAATTGTTAAAAGTTTTGCTAATTTGTGTGGTAAAATCCGCATTTGTGATAAGAGATGCCTGACGAAACATGTCTCAAACCACCAGAGAACGAATGATACACTCATCCAAAATTGCGAAAACAACATCTCATTTACAGTTCACACTGAGAAGCAGAAATCAAAATGGTTCAGTGCATCTCGCTAGAAAGCAGTCACAATTACCAGCGCTAATCTTTCACATAGAAACTTTTGATGTTAAAGCGAAAAGACGACGGACTGATGACATCAAAGATATTATAGATTACCAGGGAATAAGGTAGCCAAGTTATACCCATCCGACTGCATACTTTCGGTTTGTCCTGTGTACAGTCGCTAATAATTGGCACTGTTTTTAAACTTAACGATGAGTGAAAAGTTCTAATCGCGATTTCTTTTTCTGCCTTATATCACCCAATGGATTAGAGGCCCATAACCAGTCTTCGTCAAGTCGTCCTACCCAGTGCTGTTGTATTCAGCTCACCCCTCTGTATTTTTTAACCACTGTATTTTTTTATTTTTTATTTTATTTTATCATTTACTGAACGAGGTAGCAAAGACAAACCCAAATCCTACCCTTAATCGCCTCTTACGGCATGCCTGGACGGGTATAGTGTTACTCTTCCTTGCTTCACCTGAGACACCATAACACACAATCGATCAAACTCACACAAATAAACCACAAATGTAACTATACCATTATTAACCAAACATTTATCACCCTTTCATTTGTCCCCAAAAAGTCACTTAGATAAACAATATACGTATTTATTTCCTTGTCTTTCGGTTGCTCCTATCCTTTGAAATCGTTTAATTTTTTTGTAACCCCAGCCCCCCCCCCCCTTCTCCTTTCCCAAAATTCTCCCAAACTATCTACAGATAATGTATCTAACCAGTGCTATTAATTCGTTGATGTCAATGCCAACTGTTAAAAGTTGCTTGAAACAGCAGCCGACACAAACAGCTATCAATTTATTTATTTTTATTTAGTATTTAATGGTTTTAAAATGTCTGAAAATACGAAACAAGTAAACGACTCTTTTCACCCTGTTCGAACATTCTGCACATTCTGCATGCCGTACTAGATATGCCGATGTATTTCTGTAGACCAATCGGCGCTTGGTTGGTGATGTTCTCGACATTACGACTGAGTTGACCTGAGAACCAGTCACATGTAAACAATCCTTGCTAATGTGGATTCCAGCCCAGTAATTTGGGACCAGCTGGCAATCGTCTAGACCAGCGGTTCTAAACCTGTGGGTCGCTGACCTTTTTTTTTTTGGGGGGGGGGGGGGGGGGGGGGGGTTCCATCGACCCTTTCACAGGGGTCGCCAAGGACCTTTGAAAAACACATATTCCCTGAAGTTATGAAGTAGCAGAGAAAATAATTGTATGGTTGTAGATCGCCACAACATGGAGAACTGCATTAAAGGGTAGTGGCCTATGGAAAGTTGATAGCCACTGGTCAAGACATCGCCTTTCCGTAGCTCCCAAACATACTAAGAAACAATATTATCAACAGACGCGGTGTGTACAACCGAGATCAGGTGTAACTATGGCAAGGATGGAGAAAACTATTTCATCGATACATGAGGATGTCCCTCAGCTTGTGCTACTACACGCTACCAGGGCAAAGGATTTAGGTTTAGGTTTAGATGTAAACAACGGATCAACATCGTGACACAAGGGTAGTAACCCATCTGTCTGAGTCCGAAGAATCGTAGCGCAGTGCATGAACTTTGTAGATCCGGGGAGGATCTTGAAATACTTTAGGCAGATTTCTAACTCCAAATTTTGCCAGAGCAGAGCTGTTAGGCTACTCTTTTTTGATTTCTAGCTGCCTGGGGATTTTGTACATGCGCAACAATACACACGGCCGTCCGATCTTACTTCCCATAGACCAGGGGAAATTACTAGTAGTCCACGTGAAAAAAATCACAGACCACACAATTACAATATTAACACAGTCCCCGAAGAAATTGTGACCGACTGTGAGTATTTTGCAAAGAAATATCATGTCTGTAACACGTCATTGAAGGTAAACAAATGTTGAAAGAAGGGAGCGTTAAGAGCTGCATCGTCCGGTAGGGATCTGTTTGTGGTTCAGGTAACCACAGACCGTTTGCCGGCTACTGCAAGCTAATCAATGTATATATGATATATGATAATAGCAGAACGCGTTCTTTTAGTCAGCTCAAGTGATAAACTATGAAATTGCAATATTATACAAATTTAAGGATTAACGGTAGATGGAGTAAGAAAGCAACAAAATTTAGAAACATATTAACTTTGCTTTAGTACAGTGTCAAAACACGAAAACAACTTCAGTCCTGGGTGAGTTTAATGCGAAGTCTGGGCATGATAAGGATGAAGATATTGCGTACCGATACGGTCTATGGGAAATAACTAAGAGAGAGAGAGAGAGAGAGAGAGAGAGAGAGAGAGAGAGGGAGAGAGGGGTGAAAAAACTGGTGAATGGGCTAGGACATATATTCAGAAATGGAGATATTTTAAACAACAGTTAACAGACTGCGGACTTGAAAAAGCCTCGCACATTTTCTGAACCAGAAAGAATAAACACTTATAAACATCCAGTTTAGAAAATCTTTACAGCTAGTTA
>CAJHNH020000614.1:100009-105770 GCA_905116865.2 Candidula unifasciata
AGCGAATAAATGCATTTGAATACAAATGTTACAGTTAGGTTCTAAGAATATCTTGGGTAAAGAAAAGAACAAATGCATCCATACTTCAAGAGCTGAATATTGAAGAGGGTTGGTTAGTAAAGACAATAAAACAAAGAAAATTGAAATATTTTGGTCACTTGAAACGTCATGGAAGTCTAGAGAGAACAATAATGGAGGGGTATATGCCTGGAAAGAAAGGAAAAGGAAGGCCAAGGAGAAGATGGGTGCAGGATGTGGCAGATGATCTCCAGATGGGTGTATCAGACGCATGACATCTTGTTCATGATAGGAAGGTTTTCCAGAGGGTTGTTATGGCAGCGAGGTTCCGCGAGGGACATGCTACTGAATGAATGAATGAATGAATGATCGTGTGTTATGGGAGCCTCAGGTGAAGCAAGTAATAGTAATACTGCACTATCCAGGCATGTCGTAAGTGGCCATTAAGGGTAGGATTTGGCTGCATGCGTGTGTATGTGTATATATGCATGCAATTTTTTATGTGTTTGCAAACATGCATGCGTATATGTGTATGTATTGATGTTTGTATGTTGTTATGCGTGAATGTGTGTGTTTTTGTGTTCTCGTTTATGTGTGTGTTTGTTGTTGAGTGTGTGCTTGTGTATATGAACTTCTGCATGCATATTTTTCTGTGTCTCTTTATGTGTGTGCGAATAAATATAAATCTGAATGACTGTTTTCACAACTGTTTGTGCCCGTATGTTGTGTGCTTGTCCCTCTGTCTGGCTTTCCATTAATAACTGTGCCGCTGAATATGACAAACCAGGATATTTTGAAAGAAGCGAGGGCACGAATACAACTTACAGCAGACACTATAAGAAGACAGAAACTGGAACATATTGTGAATACTGACAAAAAGCTAATATGTGGGAAAGAGACAGAGAAAGACAAAGCGAGGAGATTCCTTATAGCCGTTTGTCAATGCATAGAGGACTGTAAGCACTCGAACTGAAACAGGCTGTTAACGATCGCAGATTGTGGAGAGCCATAATCGCCCACTGCAGTCGGCAAGGCACCTTATGATGATGATGATGATCATCATCATCATCATCATACGATGATCATATGTAGCCACCCACTTTAGAAAGCTACGATCACTTAAAACATGACTATCACATTTTGAAGGAGAGCTTTCGTGGTGTAGCGGCTAGATGCTCACCTGCGGATCAGAAAGTTGTGGGTTAACGTCCTTAAAGAGCTGGACTTTTGTTCAGAACTGATCCTGGTTTCCAGGTCGAGCTAGCCTTAAATGATTTCCTGGGAAGTAAAGACGACCGGTGTGATATTTACCAAACAGTGTCAATTGGTCTATAAAATTTAGGCGAGGAAAATGTTCCTTTACAGATTGGAATAATGTCTCTCTTTGTCACTAAAATTCCGGTACACGTTTAAATACAAACACATAGGAAGAACTAGAATAATCTTCGGGATAACTGTTTAAATATCTTTTCAGAGCGATTGCAGCGTGACGATACATACACATGTGTGACACACACACTGTCATCCGTGTGCCAACACACTGGCGCACAGCTGAATCTTCAGGGGTAATGAGAATCAGCTTAGGACCGGAATTTCTGTAATGTACAGTTGGGCCTAGTGGGAAAGGGATTTGTTTTTGTTGAAAGAAAGTCAACGAGGTAGAATAGGATCCTGCATTCGTCATACATACCTGTTCCGGTTACATGTTGTGTAATACAGTATATTTAAGATTAAAATCATCATTAGTATCATGTGCCTGCTGATATTGTGGGCGATATTTTTTTTCCCTTTATTCTTTGATTTTTATTGTATATGTCAGTCAGTGCCTATGCTGAGGTCATTACATGCCGTGACAAAAAGCTATTAGGAATCTTTGTGTATTGAATTCTTCTGTCTCTTTTATTCCATAGTTTCAGCTCTTACACCATGTTTCAATTCGTTTCTTTTTTAAAATGAGGCCAAAATTGTGTATCTGTCTGATGAAAATGTATGTTAAATTGACAGTTGATTTAGAGTAGCACTGTTTTGGGAAGCAATGCCAAGCACCTCGGTAGACAAAACATCTAAGAATACTGATGTGTAACTTTTTTTTTGAAATGCAATGAAAATGACTATAGGCAATTTTTCTTTGCCGAATGAGACGAGAAAGAGAATTTTTAACAGCTTTACTGATCTTAACCTGATACACGGAAAGTCAGTCATGGACATTTGGGCTGAAATGAGGTTTTATAGATGAATGACGAAAATAAATTTGGCACTTAAAAAGTATTCAAGACAACTTAAGACAAAAAAAAAAAAAAATAATACAGACTGACAAAGACAACTGATTCCCCACAGAAGGGGACAATCTACAATCTTTGTTCATGTCATGAGAAGGAGACAACTAGAGTACGGTGGGATATCAGATGGGATAAAAAAAGTAGAGGAGACCGATAGAGAAAACGCCGGACAGTGTGATAGCATACTATAGAAGATCATCTGTCAGAAATGACTGGAAGTGCAAGAGATAGAAGGTTGTGGAGGGTCTTGATCACCAAAGCCACACGGCATATACTATAAGAAAAGGAAGACAGAACACAGAGCGATCTTGATGGACATGACTGTAAGAAAAAGAAGATACATTTTTTTCTTCAAAATTTGACAAAAATGAAATGCTACAGGTACAAGTACTCACGGGACTAACCACAGAGTCTCCCAAGAAGGACCAGATAGTGTGTTTCACTGCCAGAGAGGATTTCTATCTGCAGCCCTGATCTCCATGACTTTTTCACCCCCGTGGAAATGTTTTGTGGTTAAATTAAAGTGTCCCTAAACAAAAACTTCACGTCGTCGCCAGAGATCTTTTTGCCTTTTATTCATGTTTCGTGACCTTGCGCACGCGCTGAATATGTTACAGGGGTGTCACGTTGTTTTGTCTTCTATGATCTCAGCATTCTATATTGCGCCTTGTGAGCGCCGGGAAACATGCTGTTGTTACTCACTGTTGTCAGTGGCTATTGGCATTGCCTAAATTATAGGCTGCATACAGTCGTAGGACTTAGGCTGTATGCAGCTGTCGGACGTCGGCTGCACTCTCTCGTGGGACATAGGTAGTAGGGCGGGGTGAGGGTGGGTGTTTATGGCCAGCTGTAGATGTTAAAGGGTCGTTAAAACCGCTTACATCGTGAAATATAGAAGACACAATGTCACTAGAGGCTGACAACAACAAGTAAGAGACAACATGTTGTTGGCCCCTCAAATCGTAGAATATAGAAGGCTTAGGGCATTAGAGACATCACAACGTGACACCCCTGTAACATAGACCAGCGCGTAAGAATGGTCACGAAATATGAATGAAAGACCAACGCATGTCACGCGACGACGTGCGCCCTAAAAACTTACTTGTACCTTTTTGTTACAAACAGGTGCCTTCTTCGCGCATGAGACGGCTAGGCGCTTGGCCGGGGGTCACACAAGTATAGAGGCTCATACCAATCTGTGCGTGTTAGGTGACTTGTCGTTAATAACAATTTAATTCCGATTAATGATTTACGTGGTGGTTCAAAACACTGATTTGTCCATGAGTCCCTAATGCTGTTAAGACTGTTCTGCTACAAACTGCTTCTTGTCTTCTGTTATTAAAAATTTTGTTGCAGTGTATTTGTGTGTGTACAAAGTAATTATTTCTGTCCCTGACCGTTACAGTTTTCCTTCTGTCTTAACGCCTACATGTAATTCATGGAAGTTTCTTGTACCATGTATCAAACGTTATGCTCCCCTGTGTGGATTCCTAGACTAGGTGGTGGGGAAGGGGGTGGAGTGGGGTGGAGGGGTTGAGAAGACACACAGTGCTCTCTAATATCAATATCGTAAGATGCGACTAATTATGGGTGTTTCCTTTTAAGTCAGAGTGCATCTGCCATAAAGAAGAGAAACCAACAGTCTACATACAAAAAGCCAGATCTGTAAAACGAATATTCGATTAACACTCAAATTCTACAACAAGACCAGAGTCCAGAAGTGGACGAAAAGCCACAACTTTCTGCCGTAGTTTACAGCCGGTGAAATCTTAGATGAAGAATATTTTATGCTTATGAATTAGTTTCTTCACAGATTGCTTACACGTTGAAAGGGTAGACCAGGAAGCGAAATTCAGATTGCCCTGAAAAACTCCCAGTGATTGTACGGATAGGTGGTTCGCTAACATTGCCAGCACAGTTTTCAGTTAAGCTAAGTAATCTTATGCTGTCTTCAACAGATGTTTGTCCCCGTTCTAAGGTAAATAGTGTGCTTAACTGCTCTTTCTTAAAGTTGTAAAACAACGCTTCTGTGCTGGACTTTCTCGAAAACTTTAACGTCTGATTATTTGAAACCATCGGGACAATTCAAAGGTAAGTAGTAAAGTGTGGTATGTCAGTTGTTACACAAACGAACATTGTATAAATTAAAATAGCAGACGAAATATGAGAAGACGCATCTATTACTGAATTAATTTCTTTCTTCAGTACGTACCCGTGAACAGAAATACAATTTTTCACAAAGAATGTAATGGTGTACATTGCATAAAACCAAATTAGAAACCTCACACAATAGTGTCATCGCCTTAAGATTAAGCAGGGCATCAGGGATGATACCATCCCTAATAGGAAGAGGAAAGGACTTGGGTCGGGGAAGACAACGAACATCCTTAGCAATGGACATGATCTGGGAGGAAAACCGCTACAAACGGACAGAAAGAGAACTGCTCTTTTGATTCCGCAGCTGCGGCATTATGTCCCCATCCCCCCCCCCCCCCCCCCCAAGTTCTGTTACTTTCCTTTAAAGTAAACAAGGCGGCCTAAACCTGCATGGTGCTGCATTGGCAAAACATGAAAGCCACAGTACTGCCCAGGTGTTGTGCTATGGAGAGGAAGTTCACCACGCGATGTGCATCAATACAGCACAATATAACACAATCGTTTGAAAAGACGGAAGGGTACCAGCAGCGAAGAGTGTAAAATGTTTTGGTAAATGGGGTAATTATTTAATAATCTGTAAGCAAGAATGCCTTCGGGTAATACTATATTTATATATTTTTTTTTTAAATCTTCATCTGAGAAAGGTAAATACATTGTACCTGTTTGCAACTTAGCTGCGATATTTGCGCCGACTTCTTTGGGCAGATCATAGACATCCCCCTCCCCCTCCCAAATGCAGTAGTCACGTCCTGCACCTCTTCTTCTGCCCCTTAACAAGCGTGTCGTAAATGTCAACTAAATAGCAGTGTTTCATTCCAAGTCGGCGTGAGTCTGCCTTAGAGGCAGACAACTAAAATGAGTTTATTCAAAAACCGAAATAACAGAACTCGTGGCATTTCCCCATCTTTAGCAGCCAGTGTAGAGATCAGAAGACAGAAGTAATGTCAGCAGGAAGAAAGAAGCATGATTGAAACATAGCAATAGAGCATACATATGTTAAATAGGCATCTGAGTTTAAATATTTTGGAGCAACATTCACTGAAAATGGTAAACTGGACAAAGAAGTTGAAATCCGATGCAGTAAAGCAGGCCAAGTACTGGGTTAGCTAGCCTCCCCCCACCCCCGCCCCAACCTTTACAGCTTAAGGCAATCCCAATCAGAACAAAGAAACATCTCATGCAAAGCGCATTCATTCCCATCCTATGCTATCAGTACCAGACGTGGTCACTCACAACAAAACATAAAAGGAAACTAGTAACCATGGAAATGAGGTGTCTGAGAAAGACTGTGTGTGACGTGACGGGGT
>CAJHNH020000614.1:105780-170780 GCA_905116865.2 Candidula unifasciata
TATTTATATATCATCATCCTGTAGCAGGTTCTTTGCAGTAAGTCGATCTAATCACAGTCTCCCTGAAAGAAACTCAGTCTCTCGCCAGCTTTTCTGCCTCTTGTACTTTCATATTCAAGGAGTCACTTACATCCTGTGCCCATCTTCGTGTTGGTCGGCTTCTGCCCCTCCTTCCTGGTACCAAGCCTTATGCTGTTGATTTTTCCCAAACGCCGTGACGCTTAATATGACTTATATATAAGTCAGTTTTACAGACATTTACCCTGGTAAGAGACGGATACATGTGAATAAAGCGCTCAACTGCATCTTCTCCTGTGTCGTCAAGATTGAAATGCTTTTTGGAGCAGAATCCTGTTGCTGTCAATGCTGAGGTATACGCGTTCATCAGTGACAGTTTAGATGAGACAGATGTCAAAATCCATCCACACAGACAGGTTCATTGCATGAAAACAATAGCAGTGCAATGACATTTACAGCTCGCTTTGCGGTCATAACACTCCAGGTATCCAGCGGTACTTTTTCTATGACTTCAAGCAATATAACGATAAAGGTCATGACAATGACACAAGCTTTCATGTGTCTGGAATCACAAGGCTATTTCCCCGTGTGTGTGCTGAATAATTCTATAGAGCATGATTTGGCGGTTCGATGCTGGCTCTGTACGAAGACAGTGTCATTGAAAAAAACTTCGCCGTGCGTAGGGTTAATGTTATCTTTGTCCCATGACCTACATGTGTTATTGGCAATGAAAAAGTTGCAGATTGGCTGGTTCTGTTTGTTGCAGGTAGCTGGCCCATGAATAGGGCCGACATTGTTGATGTGCCTAGATAGGACGATCGGTGGATATTGGGAGCAGCATGACCATATCCCGGCTAAGAAAGAGAGAGAGAGAGAGAGAGAGAGAGAGAGAGAGAGAGAGAGAGAGAAAAAAAAAGGGGGGGTGGTAAAAATCGGCCTAGCGCACCATTACAGACACACTGGACGTTCAAGAAGTTTTGTTAAACTGCACTGGACTGGCACTATCATTCACGGGATGCTGATACAGATGTCGAAGCAGGAATCTGAAAACCTGAGGGCATGTCCTGAGTATCGGGAAGATGAGGCAGCTCGTGACTGATAACTAATATACATGTGTGTATAAACATTGTTTAACCTGTATTTTTAGTTTTACAGAATATGGGAAAAGGGCTTTCGCTGATACGGTTTCTTCAATTTCTGTCGCTGTGTTTAATGCTGAGGGCTAACTCGTGTGGCTGTGAAGGTAAAAGTAAAATGCTATGGTTGCATAAATGTTTTGCTATTTATTGATTTTTTTTAAAATTAAATGAAGATGTCAGTTTATCAGAGGCTCTTTGAAATGTGTTTCTTTTGTTTTCTTACAAACATCTCGAAGTTAAGTGTTAATCTTCGAACAGTACACATGTCAAGCTTTTCCTTTACATGACAGGCCTTCAGATCGTGTCCAGCACCTTATTGCTTCCCTCACGTGTAAATAATGATGATTCTTTCAAAGACAATGCATTTATTTATTCTTTCATATACTACCGTGAAACAATGGCTGTATGTATAGTCAACAAATAGACTATTGATTAGAACTAAAGATAGAAAGACACACTAGACAACATACACATCTAGAGTAATAGTTACAATGACAGGAATCGAACCTGTTACCTCCACGGGTGGCAACGCCGGCTCACAGAAACAAGTGTACTAAGACGTATGACCAAGACGCTGAGATAAAGCCAGCAACAGTTTAGTCAAGTGCTTAGAAGTCATGAGTAAACTGTGTCTTGACATTCCTTCTTCTAAAACAAAAAACCGGGCTTCTTTATGTTCGTGTATTCCTTCTCATTAATTCATATGGTTTCAAGTACATCTCTATTGTTCTGTCTTAAGTAAGCTGCTAATCCTTTATACGACCTTGCAAAACGAAGTTTCAGCAATTTTTGGCTGTTGTGATTTTTCTACGCAAATCTGCGTCCAGTAGTTTGCCATTTTCTTTCTAGACGATCAGCTTCTTGATAGCTCTGTCGAAACCAACAGAGGGCCCGTAGCTGAGATCGAAACCGGCATTCCCGCATTACTAAGCGCGTGCGTTCCGCCTAAGCCACAGACGCCGACATTTATCTGCATATATATTTTACTTTGGGGCCGCGATAGTCTAGCGGCGACACGCTCGCCTACCGGCCCGAAAGTTTTGGGTTTGAATCAGCATAGAAATGTTATCTTTTATAGCCTTACACATGGTACTAGGTAATGCTCGGGGAAGTAAAGGTGGCCGGCGTGATACTGACCACTTTATCGGCTGAATGCAGATTGGTCTTTACACATAGCATGTGACCGCATGCACATTTACGTGTAAAGGGTCGTTTAGTTTACTGTTAAATCACACATAACAATTGTCACGTTCAACAAGCATCCTCGAAGGGGGAGCTTTAGGTTATAATTGTGATTAGGTTATGTGTGCCATTCAAACTGGCTTAGTATTGCAAGCACAAAGAACCCCGATTAGGACTCTTATTAGTGTTGAAGCGATCAAAGGGGACAGAGTCAAATTCTGTCCTGACCGACGAGGAGTCGTCTACCAGCCAACAGGCGGGCGACCCGGTAGCCGATGTGCAGTGTGTTGAAAATATGAGTGACTTGACTGCAAAGACAGACGCGAAGAAGCATCTTAACACACAATACCAACCTGGTGGTCTGTGTTTTGTTTCTATCACGATCGTTCGCGATTCCTCGTGTTTTTGTTAGTTGAAAAAAAGACTGGTCAAAATGGTGTATTTGAGTACCATTTCTAATCTCCCTCCATTGAGCTCCCTAATAGTGGCTTATACTGTGGTAACATAAAACTGTAGCCTGCTTGTTTCCTGTGGCAAGATTACTTTAAGCACTTGTTTTTGGAAGCTTTACCTAAAGTAGAACTGATCCCAAAAATAATATCTGCCTTAAAATAGCCAGGCTTCCTTGTGGGTTCCGGGACCCCATATAATGAGAACATAAACAGACCAACTGCCAAATGTAAGTGTGACGTTCAAAGCGACTAATTAGAAGCTGGTAAAATCAAAAGTGTTGACCCAAAAGGAGCAGTAATCACAGCCTAACGTAAACAGCACAACATTCCAATAACCCTTTAATAGCGGACGCAGAAGAAGAAAAAAACACGAATTGCCAGGCAAAAAATTGTGCGATCTTTTTTATAACCCTTTTAATAACGAACGAAAAAGAAGAACTGCTGGGCGATACATTCTGTCATCTGTTTTTGTCTTCTTTGTTTAAATGTATATTTAGTTGTCTACATTTGTTTTGTCCAAGTTCCACCCTGCGCCACTAACTGGTTCGGCTCACCGTGTCGGTACAAATGCCATTGTGTAAATAACAAATGTAATGACAACGGAGAATGCACTGAGTCGTCAACCTGCGAAAGGGGATGGTTCGGTCCATCTTGTCAGTACGGTATGTGTGATCTTACATTTCCTCTCAAGTATTACCATATTTTAGTTAGCTGTTAATAGATTCGTTACTCTTATCCAAGGCAAAATGAAAACAGCACTAGAACAAAGTGAAACACTCCGTCTTATTAAGTTCGTTATCAACACAAGAATATACACGGTTATGAATGCGAGTGCTAAAGAGAAAGTTGGAAAAGATCGTGAGCGAATTATACTGGGGGAAAAAACAATTGGTTCTGCCATCTAGTGTGAATACGATGAGACAAAATTACATAGGAAATCTTTTACATCAGGTCATATGACCCATGGCGTATCAGAAATACGTGCACTGGATAGATCATGTACCTCAACCTGGGGTCCGACCGCAGAAATATCATTTCAGTCCGCCAAAGACGCCTAACCATTCATGTAGCTACTACATTTGAAACCAGACCGTGAAATCAATGGAATGTTGTTGCAGCGTTATATCTGTCAGAAACAACGCTCTGAAACATCAAGTGGCGCATATGATATTTTCTAACTTTTTGGCAGCAGATTCGCTAAAATTGTAATTAATTTTACTGTTTAGTAAAAAAAAAATGGCTCTTCTATGTGTATTTGTTTCTGTCTAAAACGTCAATAGTTCCGTGAAATATTTTTGAAATACTAAAGATCGGTTCTCAGACTTCTACAGACCAGGTATATTCTTTATTGCCAAACCAACCCAACTATTTTTTGCATGTTGTGAGTTTTCCCCTAGGCATATTTTACGTTCAGTAGTTTACCATTGCAGCCTGCACGGTCAGTTCTCGGGGCTACTGTCGAAACCAACCCAAGACAATTTGTCCGCAGCTGGGATCGTACCCGGCTGACAACATAAATAATTACATTATTAAACCATATTTATAGCTCTGCCAAAGAAACCAGGCACTTAAAATGTGAAGACCATGGCACAATAAGTTTTATAAGTCACATGACTAAGATTTTACTGAGAATAATTATGAGAAGAATAAAAAAAAACAAAATTAAACCAGAAATCAGCGATGAACAATGTGGATTTGTAGAAGGAAAAGGTACAAACAATGCCATATACATCCTAAGGACATTGTCAGAAAGAGCTATAGAAGTAAAGACTGATTTGTACCTATGCTTCATAGACTATACAAAATCATTTGACTGTGTGTAGCATGAAGAAGTAATCAAACTGTTAGACAAATTAAACATTGATGGGGAAGATCTACGAATAATAAAGAATATGTATTTGCAGCAAACAGCAGCTATAAGAATAAACAACTGTTTAGGTACATTTCAAAGCATAAAAAGGGGCGTAAGACAAGGATGTGTATTTTCACCTGATTTGTTTTCAATACACAGTGAATATACAATGAGATCTTTAATTGATTTGCCTGGAGTTGTGGTTGGTGGGCACAATATAAACAATTTATGTTATGCTGATGACACATTCTTGATAGCAGCAAGTCAGAAAGAATTACAGGAAATCATAGACATTGTGGTGTTAGAAAGTGGAAGAATGGGTCTCAGTTTAAATAATGGGAAGACAGAAGTAATGGTGGTATCAAAGAAACAAATTATTCCTAAATGTGTAGTAAAAGTCAATTGTGTTATTTTAGGACATGTACAGAAATTTAAGTATCTGGGCACATGGATAATATCAGATGGAAGATGCATAACTGAAATAAGAAACAGAATAGGACAGACAAAAACTGCATTTAATCAAATGAAAAACTTCTTGTGCAATATATCCTTGTCATTGAGAGTTAGAAAAAGAATTCTTGCTTGCTACATACATCCAGTTTTAACATATGGATGTGAATCCTGGACAATCGGTAGGCAGGCCAGACAATTTTTAGAGGCCTCAGAGATGTGGTTTTACAGAAGAATGCCTAGAATACCTTGAACAGCCAAAAAGAGCAACCAAGAGGTTTTGAAAGAGGCGGGAGCCCTAAGACAACTTATCACAGACATCAGAAGGAGTCAGTCATCATTTTTTGGCCATGTTATGAGAAGAGGGAAAATAGAACATGTTGTGACCACTGGAAAGATCTGTGGAAGAAGGGATAGAAAAAGACAACGAGAGAAGATGCTTGACAGTCTTGTTGCATGACATGAAGTTGTGTCAGCACACGAACTGATACATGCTGCAGGAGATCGCCTATTATGGAGAGGCATGATCGCCCACGCTAGTCGGCAAGGCACCTGATGATGATGATGAAACAAATAAACCTCAAGGAAAGCTGGCTGGTAAACAGCATTTGGTCTCGGAAACTGAAATACTTCGGCTAAATAAAACGTCACGGTTGAATAAAATTAAAAAAAGCGGAAGACATTGTACCGGACAAGAAAGACATGAGTCAACTAGCACGAAGATGTGCTTTGGGCATACGAGACTCCTTAGGTAGGAAAGTGCACGAGGCGGGAGAGCTGGCAAGGGACTGAGTCCCCTCTCCCCCACCCCCAAGAGGCTGTGATTTGAGCAACTTTCTTTAAATTAGCTCCTACAATATGATAATGATTAATAAATAGACTGTACTCCTCCACTTCTTGCTTGTATTATTCATAATGTGTTTGTTCACTTTTTCCCCAACCCCTCTTGTAGTCGATCTGGCGTCAACAAGTACATTACCTCCAACGCCGGCATGGGTTTCTGACTTCCCAGACACTCAGTGTAATCCAGGCCAGGAGTCGGTCACAGTTTACTTAAACGATGTCTACTATTTTACTTGGCTTAGACTGAGTGTTATTGCCTTGGGTGAGTTGGTCACTAAATAGTTTGAGTTCAATTAGGTGCAGTTAAAAACGACATCACAGAACCCAAGACGTTCCCAAAAGTGATCCGCTCCAATCATCATCATCATGAAGCAGGTCCTTTGCAGAATGTCGCTTTACAGAAACTCGGTCTCTCGGTAGGTTTCCCCCCTCGTGTACTTTCATGTAAAAGTAGTCACTTCTATCCTATGCCTATCTTCGCATAGGTCGGCCCTTGACTCTCCTTCCTAATACCATGCCTTCCGATATTCTGCAGTTCTAATGCCGATGGTACCAGTACAGTCTGCTTTATGCTCGACATTCAATCACTCTGTTGAGTGTCGGCCTTATCCCACATCATTCTTTGCTGTACCATTCTCTTCAGTCCGTGATTTCTATCTGTGCTTCTACGCTGCTCATTCGCTCCTAAAGGGTCTTGACAACATCTAGCTTATCATGCATCAAGTCTATACTAAGGTAATGTTGACTGACTTCATTTCTTAACTAGGCCGATTATAGATAAAACAGTCTTCGTGACAGACTGGTAACGCATAAAGAAATATCAACGGGGGTCCGAAATCCATTAATTATAAGTCTTCATGCATACTGGATGATGTTTAGAACAAGAATACATTATTCAGTTATGAGTAGTCGTCTGTCTGTAGTAAGTCTGTCTGTCTGTATGTCTGTGTATGTATGTGTCTGTGATGTATGTCTGTCTGTATGTATGTAGTATGTATGTCTGTCTGTAGGTTGTATGTATGATGTATGTATGTATGTATGTATGTATGGATGTATGTATGTATGTATGTAGTATGTATGTATTATGTATGTATGTATGTATGTTATGTATGTATGTATGTATGTATAGTATAGTATGTATGTTGTATGTATGTATGTATGTATGTATGTAGTAGTATGTATGTATGTATGTATGTATGTATGGTATGTATGTATGTATGTATGTAGTATGTATGTATGTATGTATGTATGTAGTATGTATAGTATATGTATGTATGTATGTATGTATGTATGTATGTATGTATGTATGTATGTATGTATGTATGTATGTATGTATGTCTGTATGTATGTATGTATGTATGTATGTATGATGCATGTATGGAGTAGGTGTATGTAGATGTATGTATGTATGTATGTGATGTATGTTTGGATCGTATGTATTATGTATGTATGTATGTATGTATGTATGTATGTTGGTATTATGTGTATGTATGTATGTGTATGTATTTATGTATGTATGTATGTATGTATGTATGTCTGTATGTATGTATGTATGTTGTATGTATGTATGGTATGTAGATGTAGTAGTATGTTATTTAAGAATGTGTGTGTGTCATGTATGTATGTTACATAGGTATGTTGTATGTATGTACTATGATGTATGTATGATATCTGTCTATGTATGTATGTATGATGTATTTATGTATGTATGTATGTATGTATCTAATCTATGGATGGATTATGGAGGATATGGCTATGGGATGTATGTATCTATGTGTGTGTGTATGGTATGTATGTATGTATGTATCTATTTATGTATGTATGTATCTATGTCTATCTATGTATGTATGTATGTATTATGTACGTAGTATGTATAGGTCTATGTATGTATGCTATCTATATGTATGACATATTGTACTATGATCTATCTATCTATCTATCTATCTCTTATCTATCTATCTATGATCTATCTATTATCTATCTATCTATCTATCTGATCTATCTATCTATCTATCTATCTATCTATCTATCTATCTATCTATCGATCTATCTATCTATCTATCTATCTATCTATCTATCTATCTATCTTATCTATCTATCTATCTATCTATACTATCTATCTATCCTATCTATCTATGTATCTATCGATCTATCTATCTATCTATCTATCTATCTATCTATCTATCTATCTATCTATCTATCTATCTATCTATCTATCTATCTATCTATCTATCTATCTATCTATCTATCTATCTATTCTCTATCTATCTATCTATCTATCTATCTATCTATCTATCTATCTTCTATCTATCTATCTATCTATCTATCTATCTATCTATCTATCTATATATCTATCTATCTGTCTGTCTATCTATCTGTCTGTCTGTCTGTCTGTCTGTCTGTCTGTCTGTCTGTCTGTCTGTCTGTCTGTCTGTCTGTCTGTCTGTCTGTCTGTCTGTCTGTCTGTCTGTCTGTCCGTCTGTATCTTAGCATCTTTGTATCTCTATATATTTATTTTATTAGGTCTATAATCAGATTGGTCACTTTAAGAATAACGAAATGTGTTGAAATTTTCCATTTCATATTTCATCAACACAGTAAATTCTCAAGACTTCACACTTCAGCTCAGAACCGACAATACTTCTGTGGAATGCAACGACATGCATATAACCGTGGTCAATGATACAGTACTAGACATTCATTGTCAGCCAGGTGCATTTTTTCACGAGCTTATCATCACAGGGACAGGTGTGAAGTCGCTGTGCTATGTACGTATTAGTGGAGGTAAGATGATGAAAAGTAAGCAACAGGTACTTTTGTGTAGAGAAAAGGGTTAAGTTTAAGTTAGCCTTTTCAAACAAACTAGGTCACGTTTCATTCATAAGTTTGTTGAGCTGGTCTACTTTCATGCAGATTACAGGTGTGCCACTCTGTTATTTGCTTTCTGCGTTGTCTTGCATTTACATTTTTTTCCGAGAAAGAAAATGCCTGTTACATAGGTTGCAACACTCCTTAGGAGGGGGTTGTCTTAGACCCAGTTTGTAAGTGTTTTTGGAGTGTTAAAAGCGCTGGCGTGCTGAAATTTACAAACGCGACATCAACGGCATTGCGGAACATCCCGTAGCCTTATGCCAAGGTAACGCAACTCAAGGTCTACCAATCAGAAGTGAGCAAGTGTGTATATAGGCGGGATCTGGGGAGCGAAACATTTCTTTTACCTATAAAAGATATCAGAAAAAAAAACGAGAAGCATAGCTAGTCATCTTGATATTGTAAAGTCACGAACAATAACTGAACATAGCGTCTAGAAAGTCTTTTTTCAAACTTATGACATGAATAGACAATGTTAAAAATACAAATAAGAATACACACACTTCATCAAATGAGCAATTTCCGAGAAATATCCTCATATCTGGTTAATTGAATATCTGAGTCACATGTGAATAGAGGAAATGGATACAAGCCGGAATTATATGTGACAGCCAAGAGCTGTAACGGAAATAATCTACAAATATTGGATAAAGCTGAATTGGATGTTAGTGTCCTAAGGCGTGTGGGTGTTCGTGTCAGTGCCAACGATACGGCTCTAGAGTTTTGTGAAAACGTTTCCTAATGTTTGATTAGGAGTGATTTAGAAAGAGATAGTTCTTGTGGGTTTTGGATAGTGGTACTAGAGTCTCACTGTGGAAGTAAGTTGGCAGTTAGTGGATGCTTACCAGCCAACTGTTATTGCGGCATGGATATTATTCGTTTTGCTATTAGTGTCGATGGTAGCGGGTACAGTAACTTGTCAGGTACCACACACGTGTGTAGCGCATTGTAAGCAATAGAACATAGTGAATTGTTTTTAGGCCTAATAGCTCTACGTGCCAACTTTCGTGCCCGACTGCCTCCGTTATTATTAGCCTGCATTTCTGGTGGCAACGGTTGACTGTGGCGCCTCTAGCAACGGAAATATGCAGTTATTGAGTGCGCATATTTCTGGATTGTTTATTTGTTTTCCAGTTTTTCAAATGGGGCACTGAGAGTCAGGCAATTGGGTTGATTTCCACTTTCACAGGACGAAGAAAGTATGGGGAAACCCGATTTCTGTGAAGATGAAACCTTCACTAAGACTAAATATTGCCTTTATTTTCTCCTGTACGGGTGGTCGCAAACTAGCGCCTGCAAACGGTGTTTATTTGCGCTTACAGGCTTCAGCGGAAAGTCCTGGTGTTTGTCCATTTGAACTTTGACTTTGTGCCACAATCTGCGTTTTGCGTATACATCCGTTTTGCTAGCTTATGTGTTTGCAATGTTAATTTTTTTCCTTCTCGGGCACATGCACGCCGACTTCAAAGAAGACTCCAGAGTGTAGAAGCAGTGTGTGGTTTTATTAAGCAATGTTTACGCTCACGTCTAGCAAAATGCATATATGAAACAATAATTTCCACACTTTACAGGGTATTATATAAGATACACTGTAAGGGGCGATGTATGTTTGAACCGCATAGATTATGCAAAATGCATTTTGTGGTGTAAACATGATTAACAATGATTAAAGTTTAAACAGAGACAGCAAATTTTCGAGAAATATAAATGGGCAGAGAGCAAAAACTATAATTCATGTCAGCGGTATTATTATAGTGCAGATACAGAAATGGAGTCGCTGTGGCCTAGCGACTAGACACTAGCCTAAGGAACGAAAGGTCGTGGGTTCGGTTCCTGACAGGGTGCAGACTTTGTTTCAAAGAAGACCTTGGCTTCCAGGTCGACCCATCCTTGAGTGTGTACCAGGTGCAGTCTTGAGAAGTAAAGACGGTCGGCGATATGCTGACCACATCACCTGCCAAGTGTCGTTTGGTGTATAAAATATCGGTCTTGCCCTATGTACCCAATACGCCTGAAAGGCGTGGAAATGGATCCATTTACTTTTTTAGATACAGAAACGTCATTGCTGGCGGTAGTTCTTGCATTGCATTTAATCACACAGGACATACGAGCTGGATGATCTATAATTCGCTACGACATTGACATCACAGCCTTCTCCCAAAATCCTCTCTTTAAAGCCAATGCTGCGAGGTGTTGGTAATCGTAATTATCTACAACTAGTTGGTTGGATTTGGCTGAGCTGAGAATTGATATCACAGCATTCGTGACACTCCCTCCCCATCTTCAGCAGCTGATGGAGAATTCAACTCCTTATCGTTATCCCAGCAGTGTAACATAGACGCATCACCAACTGTGTATTTTGAATAAACAAAAATCAGAATATCTACAAGCATATTGAGGTCCAGTTAGAATCAAAGCTCGAACAAATCAATCAGTTATGGTACGTTCAGATATGTGTTTACGGAAGTTCAGGAAATTCTGAGCAAACTGGCCTCATGGCGAAAATATAGTGTCCATAACAAATCCCCAGGCTTTTCTACAAGGACAATCCTTTCGTCTCGTCCGATAAAGTACATTTTTCATCAAGCGCAACAGGAGATTTACTAGGGTCTGGAGTCATGAACCATGTGGGCCCACTTTCCGAGATTGTTTAGGATTGTAACGGGTCGAAACAATTGTCGACGAAAGACATTCTACTGATGACCGGTAGACTCCTGCTGTGTATGCTCCCCTGTGGAGTTTCCTAATTATTTTTGTGTCCGAGTCTCGTTTATGTCGACTTTCCAATAAAATGTGACCATTCTATTTTCAACGCGACGTCCGTGGCTTAGGTGTTGCGAGTCTCACTCGTAATTCCAACGTACCGCGATTGAATCCCACTGCTGCCTGCGTGGATTTTTTATCATGGTATGGTGCGTCGCCGGTCGACCCAGCCTAAAATGGTTACCAGGCTGTATGTCATGGGAAAGTAAAGACGGCCGTCGTAATGCTAACCACATTACCCAGCTAGTGCCGATAGATCTGTAAAAATATGGGTGCTCTTTCCATGTGCCCCATGCGCCTGAAGGCGTGAAAAGGGATCTTTATTTTCTTTTAATTTTTTAATTTTTTTAAAAAACTTTTTAACTTATTCTATTTTCAGGACGCAATGTTGCACTGGGACAAAATACCATTCAGAGTTCCGTCTTACGTAACCAGTTTTCTTGGCATGCTGTAGATGGGAATAGTGATCCTCACCTGGAACATGGAAGCTGCTCCCACACGTTCCTGAATGACCAAACACCCACCTGGACACTGAACTTCGATCGACCCCATCACGTAGACAGATACGTCCTTTACAACAGAGACAGTGAGTGCTTACTGATGTATCGCTTAAATCAGAAATATGATAATTTCGCTTTGTGGTGAAGTATGTAAAACACAAATTCGTATGCCCATATGCCCACTGTATTGTTTCATCCGTCATAACGAAAAAAAAAAAAAAGACTTTTCCCTTTTGTAATCTGCATGACTAATTAAGTCGGTGACGTCTGAATCTGGGAGAGGTTGGGGGGGGGGGAAGTGTGTGGCTTTGGCCACGTGATCCCTCCAGGGAAAATTGGGCATCGTTCATTGTTCATTTCAAGATCACTCTCACTGCACATCGGGCACGCCCATAAGTATGTTTCTCAGTGTGTTTATGCTGAAGACTCCTGTTCTGTGTTGGCTAATGTAGCGACTGTAAGGTTTTGCGAGGTTTTTACGTCCTCCAAGGAAAAATAATTAGGAACAAGCCCCCTTCCCATTCCCCCTCCCCCAGGCACTACCAAATCCGTTTTCTTTTACATAACTTGTATAGGTGCTAAGCGGTCTCAAACAATGTGAAGAAGTTCTGGTTTTGAGTATTTGTCACACATTTCTATACTTTCAGATACGATTTTTCGAATACGCTTAACATTGCAATAGTTATGGATACAAAGCCGTGTGTGCACCTTTGTGAAAGTACAAACTTTCTTTCTTTATGTTCTAGTCCTACAAGAAAGACTCTGGGGGTTCATGCTGGAAGCTGATCAGGACAACAAAAGTCTGGCGTTTGCTTACAATGACCTCAATAAAACAAACCAGGGTATTTACAGAATCCAGTCTAATGCTCCTATGATACCGGTATCAATCGTCAGAATTGTTGTCACACGTAACGGAACGGACGAGGCCTTTGTGGTACTGTGTGAGGTGGAAATGTTTGGCGGTAAGAAAAGCACATCTTTTTTTTTTTCTTACATGTGTCGTCCGTGGCTCAGGCGTTACGAGTCCGACTCGTAATTCCCGCATACCGCGATCGAAACTCACTGATGGCTGCGTGGACTTTTATCATGGTATGCGGCGTCGCAAATCGACCAGGCCTAAAGTTGGTACCAGGATGTATGTCCCGGAGAAGTAAAGACGGCCGGCGTAATGCTTATCGCATTACCCACCTAGTGCCGATTGGGCTGTAAAAATAATGGCGCTTTTCTCATACGTCCGATGCCCCCTAAGGCGTGAAAAGAGATCTTTGCTACTTACTAAAGCAATACCCAAACACTTAACCTCAAAGCTATATGTACTTCACTTGGTAAGCAATTCATTATCTTTCTCTTCACTAACAATCAGTGACTTTATATTTTCACACATCTAAAAACCCGGGGGTCTCCGTGGTGAAGTGGTCAAGCCGTTTGCCTATAGTTCTGAAGGTCGTGGGTTTGTTTCACGGCTGCGTCGTTCAGTTCACGAGCGCAGTTTTTACGGAGATCCATTGGACCGTCGCTGGAGCTACGCAACTCGTGCTTTGTGCTATGCCCTCGGCAAGGAGGTCGGCGGAGGGAGACCGATCCATGTGGGATAAAATCGGTGCAATAAAGTCGATCCTCTCGACTTTAAACTTCAATTTGTAACATATGGAAACGGTTTATACTTTAGTTTGGACTATATAAACTACATCTAAGTTTCTTTTTGTTTACAGCCAGTCTTGTATTCGTTTACACATCTGAATACTATACGCTGATTTAAAAAAAAAATTGTCTCTGTTTCATTTGTAATCTAATACTATATATTCACAGATGTGAGAGTAGATGCCAGACTGAGGTGACGAATTTATTAACTTTGACTACCTGACAATCGACAGTCACCATAAATAGTAAACTACCTGTCAATATCCAGACAATCCCGAATGGCCAGGGACTCAGATGAGTCTTGAAAATAAACTTAAAGGCAGTCTATAATATACCCAGATAAAAATCCACGAGCTCACGTATCAGTGTTAGGAACGAAACCTCTTTCTCTCGACTCTTGTGCAAGCAGCAAATCAAACATGTGGTTAGATTACTTTATAAGCACGTGTATCCACATTATGTTTTTATTAGTAGGAGTTGAATTATTATTTATTTTTTTAAATCGGCACAGCAAAAAACGAGACGCACACCGGACACGTCAGAAGACTTGTTAATCAACATAGAACTGGTACTATTAGCCATCGGACGTTGGGATTCATACTGAGGGAAGGATCTGAGCACCTATGGACATGTCCGGAGTGCAATGATGATAACCCAACTAACTAACTAACTAACTAATTATTTTTTTTAAATTTATTTTTGTATAATTAGGACATCATCCTCCACTTGCTCCTAAGCACCCTCCTCTCTTCTTCATCTCGTTCTAAACCCCCCTCTCCCACTCCCCCAAGGACAAAAAGGGAATATGGGTTGTTAAAACTTGCACAAAGTCGTCCTATACTTTACCAACATGTGAAGCCTACTAAACCTCTTGGACATTTTTAGCTTGGCTCTACAATTCTCTTCTTCTTGTGTTTTTAGTCACCTAATACATCCAAACAATTTAGTTATTTGAGATACACTGCAGGAATAGAATGACAAGATTAAAAAATTCAAATGGTATTCATTGTACACTGGTATATGGAGGTGCAGCAGTGCAGTGGCTACAGTCTTGCCTGTCGATCTAAAAGTCCTAGGCTGAAATCCCCATTAAAGCAAATTTTTAAAATTGGCGTGCGCGTCTATGTCGACAAATCTTAAAATGGATTCCTGACAATGGCGCAAGAATGTGTTAATTTCGCTTCGGCTATCTTTGCTGATTCTTATTGTGTTCAGTTATTACGGATGATCTTCGTCTACTATTTGTACTATTTGTAGTTGTCTTGTTTATAAAATAAGCAGTTATATTGAATATCCTCAACAGACACAGTGTGTCCAGCAGGACACTACGGAAGAGAATGTGAGAACAGCTGTAACTGCGCTAAGGAAGGAGAAAACTGTTTCATCAGTACTGGAGGATGCCCTTCAGGCTGTACTGCAGGCTACCAGGGGGAAGGATGTAGAACTCGTAAGGTTTTGATAATTTTTGTAAGGATCTTATGATGCTCAAACTGGCTGGTAATTAATTTTAGGTTCAAGGGATAGGACTGCAAGCCTGATACAAAAACAGTGATTATTTAAAATGACGAATCATGACCGATCGGAAGCTGTCAATAAATCAGGTGTCATCTAGTCAATGAAGGATGGCTTCATTAAATCTCTACGCAAGACATGCAGGGATCCACACGATAGATGACAATAATTATAATGATAACAGTTCTACCTTCTCGTGGAGCTTTTGCTTTGGTGACTTTTTTTAACATAATGAAAGAAGTTACTTTTGTTTTTTGTAGCAGCTGGCATTGTTTAGTTGCTAGATCTTCGCCAACAGATCGGAAGGTGGTGGGTTCTGGTCCTGACCTGGCCGGACGTTTTTTCAAAATAAAAAATTACCTTGGCTCCCTGGTCGACCCAGATAGAGTCATGGGTAGTAAAGTCGGCCGGCGTGCTGTTGACTGCAGCACCCACAGTGTGCCGCTTAGTCTATAAAATATAAGTCTAGCTCTGAAGGCATAATAAAAGGCGTAGAAAAGGGTGTTATTCTAGTAATTAAAGAACAGACGTGCACCCCAATAATTAAAAAGAAATGTATAAATAACTACATTCGTATTACAAGTTTGGCGAAATTTTATTTCCACTGACATTGTGTTTTTAATACTTTAATCTTACAGCCTGTAGCAAAACATATTTTGGACTTAACTGCTCCCAGAAATGCAACACTAATTGTGCAGATCTACTCTGTCAACCAACTAACGGAACGTGCTTGTCTTGTATAGCAGGCAAAGAGGGAGAGCTGTGTGACAAGGGTATGCTGTATAGTTTAATAGAAGAGTGGTAGATGTCAAGACAAGCAGCTCATTATTAGACTATATGATCACTTTGCAATGTTTGTTATCATTTTCTCACAAAGCCAGATTTCAAGAGGCTTGTTTTCCCGTCTAACTGGTGTTCTTGTTCTCTTTTTTCTCCTACTATTACTAGTTCTTCCTTTTCCACTACTTCTCCAACTCCTACTATTCTTCCAACAACCCTTGTTCCCTTTTCACGGGATTTAGTCTTGTGACTGTTCAGAGTCACACGTAAATATCAGTTCCCTTGCTTTACCCTTTTCTTACTGACCTGTAATACTGCTACGTCATCTCAGGAAACCCTTTGAACCTACCTCCCTGGGAATTCACCTCATTACAGGTGCACACCTGAAAGTCTATCTTTTTCTATCCAATTTTCCAACCATGTGTTCTTTCACAGCCATTGCATCTTCAATGTTCTGTATCCACATGTGCACTTTGCACTATCGTTCTTTCTATACCACAATGGCACTTGACATGGCCGAAATACCTCAGATTTTGGGAGAGAATGAGGGCTATCTCCTTGGTGTTCAGGTCACGCAAATTGTCCACATTCGAATTCTTCTTCTTCAAAGACTTAGAGAGAGAGAGAGAGAGAGAGAGAGGAGAGAGAGAGAGAAGCAAGAGAGAGAGCGAGAGAGAGAGAGAGAGCAAGAGAGAGAGAGAGAGAGAGAGAGAGAGAGAGTCATTGGCTAACACCGTTAAGTTGCCACAGAAAAGATGCAAAATCTCAAAGTAGCTCTTTTTCCCTAAGAAACTTTATCGAAATTCCGAATAATTTCCCAGCGTCACTTCTTACGATGCCCATGCTAACTGATTTCATTAAATGGTGTAATATATTTAGGGAAAAAGACTGTAACCAAAAGAAACCCTCAGGGAGGCATAATAAAGACCCTCTAAACATGAAAATCAATCAGACAGAAGAAGTTGACCAAAAAGCTATACGTTATCTGAGGTGTACTATGCGATCGACGTTCAGCAGACGACCTGATACATTATGATGGCGTAATTTTTTTTCCGTTAAACAAATCAAACATTTGTGTTTCTGTGGAAGTTCCGTAGGTATGTAGAGATCTAGTGGACATGGAAAGAATCTGTTGGTATGGAGAGGTATAGATGATATGCATAGATTGTGTAGGTATGTATGCTTCTTGTGAAAATGTAACGATCTGTTAGATATTAGAAATCGCGGAGACGTAGGGAGTTACAGTTTATATCCAGTACATATATTGTGTATATATATATATATATATATATATATATATATATATATATATATATATATATATATATATATATATATTCAATAATGGTGAGCTTCGGGAGAAAACTAAATAAGTTTTAGTGAACCAAGAGGTCAAGAGACTGGCGTTGCTCAGGAAACACGTTGAGAAAATTTGAGAACAATATAACTGGAAAGTCTTTGCACTGGAACCTATATGGGTATTAAAAAAAATCAAGAAATACAACAACAACAACAACAACAACAACAAAAACCACGGTAACAAAGAAGCTAAAGAGTGAAGGTAAAAAGATGGAAAGAGCTGCATGTGATAGTGAAGGATAGAACGACTAGGCGTGAGTTGGTTGAGAGCCTATTCTCTAGTGGGAGTTAAAAAGGCAGTAGAAGACATATATTGTAACCAATATGTCCTTATCAAGATAATACATAACGTGTTTGTTCTTTCTGTTTCCGTCAGAGCTGAAAAGTCTTGGACCAGGCGAACCTGATTCTCATTTAGCAGCCATTGTGGGATCAGTGGTCGCCTTCGTTGTACTGGTTACGTTAGCTGTTACTAGTGTGCTTATCTGGAGGTAATGACTGAACTTAATCTACACATGCAACAGTGTATAGACACACTGCTCTTTAATATGTCCTAAAAGGCAACTAATTAAAGATTTGCTAAAATCGTATGCGTCGTGGCCGAAAGGCGTAGACATCACAGACTAATTTAAATCGCAACACTAAATGTCAACGTTCATGTTAAGGATAAGCACTGAATAAGACGATATTCAATACATTCTTCATTGATCTCGTGTTCTCATCATTGTTCTACAAAACTTCATCTCTGCAGTTTCCACATGATTTGTGACTAGCCCGTACATCAGGATTTATTCTTGGTAATGAGCAGGAATATTTGTTCCTCACCTCAAATGGCAGAGAGAGAGAGAGAAAGAGAGAGAGAGAGAGAGAGAGAGAGAGAGAGAGAGAGAGAGAGTATTATCAGAGAGACAAAGAAAATATAGAGGCCTTGAGAAGAGGGTGGTAGTGGTGGTATTGGTGTGTTTCGGGACCCTTTTAAATTATCTCCATGGGGGGGTGGGGGGGAGGGGCGAGGTGGGGGGGGGTAGTACCCTAAAGGGATCTGAGGCACAGGTTTTCAAACTTGGTGCCACTGAACCCTAGAGGCTGCGAGCATATGCCAGAGGTGCAGTGGCAGTAATCAAGAGAAGTGGGCTAAACATTTTAAAATTATTTAAGAATGCATGTAGATACTTAAGCAATACAATTTAAGTTGTCTTTCCTCGCTGCTGTCAAAAAGAGTTTGTTGTTTGTTTCACACTCAGCCCTGTTTCATATTGCATAAAATGCCAACAGTTACTCTAGGAATTGTCCTTGTATTTCTCGAGGTGGGACCGATCCTCTACCTGCATTCATTAAGGTACAGTTTGTAAGTCAAGTTAGGCTACCTTTTCTCAGCAGACACTTGCGAGCCTACGCCATCCAAGTTGGTCTGCCTCAGTTCGCGAAAAGGCAACTCACGACCACAAGAAAATCCAAAGAAAACTGAGAAAATATTATCCTACCTACCTTTCTTCGTTTGGCTTTGTTTGGGAATGAACAGGCACCGGAAGGGCAATGCGTTAACTACCATAGAAGTGTTGCTGCTAACAGCTGCTTGGTTTCGTCTAAATTACAGAAACATCTGGAACGCAATTATTATGATTTAGTCATCATCATCATGTAGCAGGTCCTTTGCGGAGCGTTGCTCTCATCACAGTCTGCCTGAAAGAAACTCGGTCTCTCGCGAGTTCTCCTGCCTCATATACTTTCATACTCAAGGAGTCACTTATATTCTGTGCCCATCTTCGTGTCGGTCGGCCCCTGCCCCTCCTTCCTGGTACCATGCCTTCTGCTATAGTTTTTTCCAATCCGATATGACCAAAATATTTTAGCTTCCGAGAAAGGATGCTGTTTATTAGCCAATCTTCCTTGATGTTCAGATCTTTTAAGATGTCAGTATTTCTCCTCTTTTTTGTCCAAAATATTCTGATAATCTTTCTATAGCATTTCAGCTCAAAAGCTCCTACTCTCTTTCTTAAGGACTGAGAGATAGTCCACGACTCACATCCGTATGTAGCCCCAGGGAAGATGCATGCTCTCAAAATTCTAATTTTTATCTCCTTGCTGGTGTTTAACCATAGACTTTTAAGGCTGTTCAATCTTTGCATTGCCAAGGTCATCCTCCTTTTAATTTAGTACATAGAGGATTAAAAAATCTTCAAACGCCACGCTTTGTCTCTTCAGGCAGGGTCATCCATGAAAGAGTGAATTTCTAAAAATGAAAATGAAAAGGAAATAATGCAAAATTCATCTAAACAGTTTCATTCAACGCATTAAAGACAAGTGATCATTAAATATGCACTTTTTTTCTTCTTTTCCTAAGTAAACAACGGCTTGAATTCAGGGTAGGTGTGCCGCGAAATTATTTTAGCCCTACAAGGGTGCCGCGGCTGGAAAGTTTGAGAACCTTTGATCTAAGGTATTTTGAGGTGCCTAATAGTGAGTGAGTGAGTGAGTGAGTGAGTGAGTGAGTGAGTGAGTGAGTGAGTGAGTGAGTGAGTGAGTGAGTGAGTGAGTGAGTGAGTGAGTTAGTGAGGGAGTGAGTGAGTGACATTCAACTCCACCAGAACTGCACAAAGAGCGTCTAACACAGAGTGACACAGAATGCCAACATTCAGAGGAGGATTTCCCCATTCTCAAGTCCCAGAAACACCGTTCAACCCTACGGTTATTTTATTTGGGCCCCCGACGACAGCCGGGATGGGGCTTTAAAGGAACAAAAACAAGTATGTCATATACTAGGGCGCAGTTGCAACTAATAATGATGATAATGGGGATGCTGACAATTGAGCAACAACAAAAACGTACACGCAAAAAAAAAAAAGCATAAAGATATAACTAAAATAATGTATTTATATTTATCACATAGGAGATGCAGACATGAAAGAGACAAACGTATGCAACAGATCCCACATTCATTCCAGAATTGTGCTAACAGTGCGCAGACTGTGGAATCAAATAATAAGACAGCCAAGCCACACAATCTTGATTCTAGACAGGCAAATCCTCCAGGTGTGTAATTTAGTACTTATACTTTAATAAGTTATTTTAACCCTCCATAGTAAACTATGGCTTTGAAACATGGACCTTGAAAACTGATTTGGAAAAGAATATATAAGCTTTGGAGATGTGATCTTTCAGTAAACTTCTTGGCATGTCATAGAAAAAGTCCACATCACAAAATGACAAGGTTCTCCGAATGATTACCAAGCAGATTGGCAACTATGAACCTTTTTTAACTTCAGTGAAAAGGCGGAACTTCAATGGGATTGACATTTAATAAAATCTAACGGCCCTCTCGAAAACGACACGACAGGACTCTGTAGAAGGGCACAAGGCAGACTATGAAAGACCTGGATAGAGAACTTACTGGACAGGCCTTAGGCATGCATTCATGAAGTCCACCGTGCACCTGAACGTCAAAAGTGTAGGTATCTGATCAGACAATCTAACAGCAGCTAGTGACCCAACGTCACATAATCTTACAGGATGATGATTTGATAGTAAAGTAACAAGTGGCCGTCTGATACTAGTTGCGCACACAGCACGTGTTGCTTGGCTCATGTTTGTGTTGACTAACAGGCGTTCCGTGGTGATATGTTCATCACGTTGGATGCCCGTACTTACAAAGACATCTTGCAGTATCTATTTTAGGGTGGGTCGACCTGGGTGCTAAGGACAGTTACACTAAATTCCAGTCGAACCCAAGGCCTTCAGGCAAGACTGTTTCGATTATATCGCACCTTTGTATTATTTCTTTACTAATCACATATTCTTACCCTAAACTGTATGTGTTAATATGTGTATGTGTGTGTGTGCGTATATCTCCATCTCCATTTCCATCTCCATCTCCATCTCCTCCTTCTTCTTCTATTCTTCTTCTTCTTCTTCTTCCTCTTCTTCTTCTTCTTCTTCTTCTTCTTCTTCTTCTTCTTCTTCTTCTTCTTCTTCTTCTTCTTCTTCTTCTTCTTCTTCTTCTTCTTCTTCTTTTACTTCTTCTTCTTCCTTGTCTTCTTCTTTCCCTTCTTCTTCATGTAAACTGGGGCGAAAGTTCTGGTTGTTCGTCCACCACTGGACTATAGTCTTGTTCCAGAACATAATCATTACCTTCACATTCGTTTGACAAATCTGGCCTATGTACTCCGACTTCGAAGGATGCCCCCAGTTAGTTGGGTAAGGAGTGGGTCTATTCTTTTTGTCCAAACAGTTGGGCCAAGAACCCACTATATTATATATAATTATATATATACAGTATGTGTGTGCACATTTCAGATGCCGTTATATAATTTCAATTCTTAGGCTATGTGCCGAATAACGAGGGCTTTTAATACCTGCTACTATAGTATGACCGTTGCCTCATTAAATGTCAGATACGACTCGCAGCCCATTCCTCCATTCAGTTCTACACAGGGCAGTCTTTTAGGGATCAGATAGCACCTTTGGCCTCTCCTATTGACGTTTTGCTTTTGCAACCTTCCTAAAATAACAATATAATAAAATGACTTGGACAATCAACCAGCAATTAGACAATCCAATTGAGTCTGTAAATGTGGATACATAGACGTCTAGGCCGCATACTACTTTATACATCAGTTCTGGAGAGATTGCCAATGAACAGAGAAGTGCACACAAAAAATTAAAGTATTTTGTCCACATTAAAAGACGCAATACGCTTTTAAAGACCATACTGTAGGGAGAGAGAGAGCAAGAGGTAGACAAAGAGGCAAGTAGGAGAACAACATAATGAGATAGACCTACAGCAGTCTGAGAGAGTGCACAACCAAGTCAACAGATAGAGCAACTTAGAAAAGCCACCTTCTTTGTGGAGTCGGCACCTGATTGAATGAGTTCTTCATGCCTTGAACATTAGCAGCTTAGAAGTCACAATAATTGACTCTGATTAAAAGCTTCTGTGTTCATCTCACTGCGCTGTTGACTGCTATAATTAACTCTTTATTTTTAGTAAGGTGTTAACCAAACCTTGTTCTGTCCTAGAAAGTTACTGTAACTAATCAATGTGAAGCAGTTTTTAAAAAAAGAGACAGAAAAGTTAACAAATTGGCCAAAGAAAGTGAAGAAATAACTGGACAGACCACAAAAAGTTAAGAAAAGTATAGGATATCCTCTGTATAAGGCGCGTTATACTTTGCCATTTAAAATCTAAAAAGTCTTTTTACGTTCCAGGGTACGTGTCAGTTTTAAAAATAATTAATATGGTTTGAGGTATATATATATAACTTTCGCAACAAACTGAGGTTTTTCAAAGGTGGGATATTGGCTTCAAGCGTTGGTCCCTCAAGCTGGAGAGTCACACTAAATTATCGCAGCATATCAACAATTGCAACGTATCTCTATTTTTGAAATAGACGCGATTGCAAGTGGCTAGCTAGACAGTCGCGTGTGAAAATATTGAAAATAATAGGGGAATGTTTGATGTTTGACGAGTAGTATGTATTAGAGAACGGAACGTGTTCTTAACGTCTTCATGTCTTCCTTTCATCCAGTACCTTATATCGCTTATGCCACACACACACACAAAGTGAATAAATGTCATAATGTATTCATATGATCACTTTAATCATTGATGCGTTCACAGGTAAACCAAACAGCAGTCTGGATAACGATAGCCCTCAAACATTTCGTAATCTGGATAACCCTTTAGTTGAGCACAGAAGGAATCACTACCAGAAGCAGTTACACGTAGGACAATATTATATTTTTCGTTCTTTCTTCTGTTTCACTGGTTAATTAGATCCGACTTAATAAAATTCTAATTAGCCTAATCTCATTTTTTTTTTTTTTTTTTTTAGAAATCTTCTTAGAAAAAATTACGACTGACACCATATAACAACCTCATAGAAGTAAGGTTTTTAGATGACATCGAAAAGTTGGCCGGGGAAGAGCAAGAGCTAGTCGAGCTTGTAAATCTGATCGATCAAACATCAACCAAGTATGGCAATAAAATAAACGAAGAAAAAACATGACTAATATTCCGGCTAGCCATGGAAATGAGATGTCTGAGAAGGGCTGTAGGTGTGACCATAAGAGATAAGATCAGGAATGAGATCATAAGAGAAAAAGTCGGCACAGAACAAATTCTAAATTACATACAAAGACAGCAAGTGAAATGGTTTGCCCACTTAGAGAGAATGTCTTGTGACGCCATACCATACAAAGCATACATGAAAAGAGAAGAATGACGTAGAGCAAGAGGTAGACCAAGAACAAGATGGAAGGATAATATCAGAGAAACTCTACAACAGCACGATGTGCCTTTGGTCGAGGCAGCCAGAAGAGCTAGAAACAGAACTTTATATCTCCCTCGACACCCACAGCGGTTAAAGAGGAAGTGAAGAAGAAGAAGAAGAAGAAGAAGAAGAAGAAGAAGAAGAAGAAGAAGAAGAAGAAGAAGAAGAAGAAGAAGAAGAAGAAGAAGAAGAAGAAGAAGAAGAATTCGGCTGGCATAACTTCCCCAATCTACGTTAAAGGCCGCAAATTAGAACAAGTGACTCATTTCCAATATTTAGGATCCATTTTAAACGACCTGGGGTGAAGACCAGAAATCATGTCTAGGACTTCCCAGACAACATCCGTCTTTGCTAAACATAGTATGCTAAACTAAGATTCGATTACGCAGAACACTGGCTATTAGTACATTTACCTATGGCTGTGAAAAGTGGACTTTAACAGCTGAACTCGAAAGAAAGGTACAAGCATTCGAAATGCAATGTTTCAGAAAAATTCTTGGCATATCATACAGAGACCACATTACCAAGAATATTTAATTAAACAGCATATTGGCACCTATGAATCTTTTTAAATACAGTGAAAAGGTGAAAAACGCACTGGTATGGACATGTTTTAATATCTAACGGCCTCGTAAAAACAATATTGCAGGACTCAGTAGAGGGAAAGAGGACAAGAGGTAGACCAAGAAAGACCTGGTTACAAAATATGACTGACTGGACATGCCTTAGGCATGCAACCATGAAGTCAATCGCAACTGACTGCCAAAGGTGGAGAGAGCTGATCAGACAGTCAACAGAAAATGGTGACTTAACGACACGTAGTGTACGTGACGACGATGATCAAAATTAAAGGAGCAATGAGTCTGTTCTCGCGCCCAATCTCTCTAACCCCCCCCCCCCCCCCCCACTTTTCCGCCCCTCCTTGAAAATGGGCCCCCGAACTATCATCGAAGTAATATGCTTCTCTAAAGGTAAGTCCCACAAACAGTTGTACGTTTTTTCGACCACGTTATAAAACATGCTTTTGGCCTAACACATCCGATTTACGCAAAATCTTATTAGTAGCCATTAGCGACTTACTTATTGAAATTATTTATATAATGAGAAAAAACATCACATTACTCGGGACACTCCCATAAGTGCTCCGTTCCCATCTTCAGTAGCAAGCGAAGAGTTCCCATCCCGATAGAGCAGTTACTTGTTTGATTGCATGTTCATCTCGACTTTCCCTTGAGTAATTAACAGCGACCTGATCACCTGGTAACTTCTCGCAGCGGCATTCTCCTCAAACCGTAATGATCTTTTTGCACCTCTGCACTGTTCACTCTCTACCCAATTCACCACCAAGTGGTGCAGAAACAGCCAGTATATCTGCCTGTTCATTTTTCAACACACTAGCATAACCTGGAGAAAACATCCCAAGGACCCTAACAACGCGTGGCCTTTGAAGCGTTCATTACCACTCTGCACGGAGCATGCCTGTCTCTACCTTTCTCATCAACCTCTGTGAGTCTGTTACAATTGCGACATGTGCATACATCGGAGTCTCAAGCCAGCGGGAAACAGCAGTAACTGATTCCAGCTCGATTCTCAAAATATAGGCTACGTTGTGGTATCATAAGCCAGGCTTTGTTGCACTAAGCGGCGCCTATTGTCTTTTGCTATGAACCGCACGCAACTTCGTCTGCCTCTTAACCCAGAGCCAAATGTAAAGATAAGCACATCCACTAGGCAAGAAGTGGCATGAATCATTTGTTGAACTACATCTGTAGCACCCTCTGACTTATCCCTGCATTCACGGCCCAGTGTGATTATAACCTACACAGTTTTAATTCTTGCAGGGAAACTTTGCCTGACTCCTCTCCTCACCCAAATTTAAAAGTCTGCACACGTCTAATTGTGTCTTCAGCTTGCGCCATCCAAGACCTTTCTTTGTTCAGTCTGTGACCCTTAGTTCTACATTGGACTTCATGCAGGAGGTGCTTCTTGTCTGCAGCTACTCTGAGACAGGACCTCGAGAACTTTGAGCCTATATCTAAAAGTAGGCAGTGCAATTATACGCAAGTAAATGTTGAATACACACTACCAGTGCATCTCTTGTACATCCTAAATTACCCGAATGGCTTCATTCTGTGAGCGTTCAAGTTTCATCAGCTGACTCTTCTATATGGTAAGTATTCATAATCTATCACCGACAAGATCACAAGCTTAAACATTGAATGCAGCATGCATTGTTCCATGCCAATTGCTGCCATACACAAGTGCTTCCACGTGATCTATGAATGATAACATTCTATCGATAGTGATACTCAAGTACTCAGTCTGCTGTCTCTTTTGATGTTTCTGTCATCAATTGTGAGGATTGGGATATGAGCTCTTATAATTCTATTGTCCAGAGAACACCATAAAAAAAAAAAAAAACCTTTTCTGCCTTTTCTGTGTTGATGTCAGCACCAATCTCTGCGCACCACTCATTTACTTTTTTAACATTTGAATGTAACTCTTCGGCTGCGGTCTGTTGCATATCAAACTCCTGCCTATATGCAAGAACATCATCTGCAAATGTCAATATCTTCCAGCATAAGGTGCTTCAGGTTATACAGTCTTGCCTGTATATTCATTGAAGAGCAGTTATGAAATTGCAGAACCCTGGGTTAGTCCATAGCGATATTGGGTGGTACTGGGATCCATGTATCTAGGCAGGGGTGGGGAGGGGGGAGGGGGAGAGGGGAATTTGCATGAGTGCAGTACAGCTGTTATCAACTTTTCAAGCCTGGAAAAGAGCACCCTTCTTCATTATTGCAGATATCAAAATATCATATCTGACTATTTTGTAGGCAAATGCTGCCTGCCATCACCACCATATATATATATATATATATATATATATATATATATATATATATATATATATATATATATATATATATATATATATTCCCTCACCCCAATGATATCCTGAATAAAATTATCAGTAATAAAATTAAGACATATTATCTCTAAGTAAGTTTTTAGTTCCTTATCGTAATGATCAGTCTGGGCTATAAATCCCTACATAAATGCTACCCATTTGTTTTTGGTCTGTTGTCACAAACATACAATTACCTGAGTATATAATGCCTGTTCTGACAGGCCTATTCTTTCTTTGCATCGGTCTGTGAAGTTTCCAGAACCTACGTAGTGATTTATTCCGTCCAGTCAGTCTGGGCAAGGCCCTTTATGCCACGATAAGACCTTGTGATTCAGCGGCGGACAACAATAGCCCTGCGACTTCCCGACACTTTCCAGGAGACACTGTCAACGTTTAATAGACATGTTTTGAAACGACATGAAATCCCAATATCTTGCATAAATAAACCACATCATATTTTTCATCACTAATTTTCGGTTAAAATACTGGGGCATATTCACGCGTAAATACAGTGACATTTATGTCGTGTTGCCAGGGGGAGGGGCAAGGTCATCTAGCCGAGAATTTAGGGCCGCATTTCTAATGCTGTCACGGTGAACTGTGCAGGCTAGTTAGTTATTTTTTCCCCGACATACAATTTACATCCTTATCTATGATTCGAACCTTGGTCCGTCGCATGAGAGCCCAGTTTAGTTTCTTTACCGTTCGACCAGCTGCTTCTCTAATCAGTCGCTACCACAGCTAAACTAAAATTTGTTCAGTAATAATTTATCTTAGTGCACATTATATTTCTTGTTTTATGATTTTTCGATTGTGTGTTCTGTACACAGTTTCCGGTATTCCTTATAAGGGGCTGTGTGTTCTCGAGGTATGGTGTCCGCCTTGATTGCTGGAGGTCCAGGGCTCAAACCCAAATTTAATCACGAGGACTTCTAGTGAAAAAAATCACTTGGCAGTTGAATACCGAAAAGAGTAGCATAACGTCACTGCCGAGCAAAACTTGTAGTTAAACATCTACTCCAAGTATTTCAAGCCTACCACGGAATTCGTTCACTGCACTGATATATTTTAGACTTAGGCTTGAGCTAGAAGTAAAACGAAGCGCTTGTGTGTGACACCCGTATGCCGTTATGTTGATTGGTCCAATAAACATAAACACAGTATTCCTTATTCTATTCTATTTTTTTCGTTTTTTTTTTTTTTGGTAACATTGAGTTTTCAGCATTGTAAATTGTTTAGTAAAGACAAGGGTAGACTGTCATAAGCTATGATTTCATTTCTCTTTCAAGAGAGTTCCTCCAGACAACGGTACAGCTACAAAAGCAGCTTTGAGATCAGAACTTCAGAGCAACCACAGACACGCACCTGACACTGATGGTAAGAGAACGATGTCTGCATGTCAATAGGATTTATGGTTAGAAATCGCTTTTACGGCAAACGCATTTCTCTATCACATTAGTAGTTTACTGTTGTCTCAAGAATGAAACACAGTTGAACTTCGCTGTACGAACAAGGATGTAAATATGCTATCTGTATCAAAGTAATGTTTGCCTATTGTGAATTCAAACAAAAAAGACACAAACAATAGATTGCAAAGTTATTGCCTGATGGATTTCACTGTCTTTTGTCAGGTGCATACAACCTTTGTATTGTATTCAATGTTCTCTTCGCACTTAAACAGTTAATAGAAAAGAACATTGAATACAATAGGAACTTATTTGTGGCATTCGTAGACCAGGAGAAGGCATTTGACAGAGTCGACAGACAATTACTATGAAAAATAATGGCAAGATATGGAGTAAGCGAACACCTCATCGAAGTGTGCAAGAGTTTATACAGCGAACATCTCATCCTTTCACAGTGACATCTGGAGTAAGACAGGGGTGTGTCTTATCACCACTGCTGTTTATCACCTACATCGACAGTATATTCAAGAATGCCAGACCCATAAATGAAGATCTTAGCAAGATCAACGAATTACTCTTTGCAGATGACCAGGCCTTGATAGCAGATACAGCCATGAAATTGCAACAACATCTAACATCCATGAATGAAGAATGTAAAACAAATAATATGAGAATCAACACTGAAAAGACAGAAGTAATGTCAATAGGAAAAAAGAAGACAGATCTAAACATAGCAATAGAATACAAAGACATTAAACAGGCATCTGAGTTTAAATATCTGGGAACTACATTTACCGAAGATTGGAAATTGGATAAAGAAATTGACATTAGATGCAGTAAAGCAAACCAAGTATTGGGACAGTTAGCCCCTCTCTTACAGCATAAGACAATCCCAATCAGCACAAAGAGACATCTTATTCAAAGCATATTTATTCCAACTCTGTGCTACCAGTACCAGACATAGTCACTCACAACAAACCATAAAAGAAAATTAGTAACCACAGAAATGAGATGTCTGAGAAGGGCTGTAGGAGTGACCATAAGAGAGAAGATCAGGAAGGAGATCATAAGAGAACAAGTCGGCACAGAACCAATTCTGGATTACATACAAAGACAGCAGGTGAAATGGTTTGCCCACTTAGAGAGAATGCCTTGTGACACCATACCATACAAAGCATACATGGAAAGAGAAGAAGGACGTAGAGCACGGGGTAGACCAAGAACAAGATGGAAGGATAATATCAGAGAAACTCTACAACAGCACGATGTGCCTATGGTCGAGGCAGCCAGAAGAGCTAGAAACAGAACCTTATATCTCCCTCGACACCCACAGCGGTAAAAGAGGAAGTGAAGAAGAAGAAAAAGAATACAACCTTAACAATTTATTAGAATGAAGCACCCAGAATAAAAATAAAAAAAAAAAGAATTTAAAATTTAATTTAAAAAAAAAAAAAAACCAAAATTACCTAACTGAAACTCGCTTGGAACAACAAAACACAGCATATGCTATCACAACGTTTAGTTTGAGAATGAAGGTAGAAGCAGTCACTGCTGCCTTCCGCCTGTAGGCACATGCCGTGATTGTAACTGAATCAAAGAGCATGTTGAGAAAGGTGGAGACAGGCATTATCCGTGCAGAGTGGCAAAGATCACTTCAATGGTCCCGGGTAGTTAGCATCCTTTGGATATTTTCTTCATGTATCTCGGTGTGGTGGGAAATGAGCAGCCAGATAGACTGGCCGGTTCTGCACCACTTGGTGGTGAACTGATGTAAGACAAGCTGGATATTGTGAGGGCTCGTTGGGAGCGAGTGAACAGTTCCGAGGAACAGATAGATCAGTACGGTCTGAATAGAAAGGCACGCGGGAGTTACAAGAGGATCTGGCTGATGCTCGATACTCAAGGTAAAGGCGAGACGGCTATACAATCAGACAGTAACTGGTGCCATAGGAATTTTAACTCTTCACTTGCTGCTGAAGATGGAGAGGGAGCGCATATGGGGGTGTCCTGAGTGCTGTGATGTCGAATCCTTATTCAACATTCAACTGAAACTCAGAATCGACTACTTTCATGAGTAACTTCCTGTTTCAATGGAGCAAATGCAGGTCCACTACCATTTGCTGATGGCTTCCATAACATTCCAATCAATATTTCGTTTTTAAACATTAAGTAGGGAAGGTTTACCCACATCAGTTGAAACAACGGTAGGCAAATGTAAAAGAATTAACTTTTTAAGGTTAATTAAAAGGACAGATGGGAAGCTCACCAAACCCCTCTCTTACAATTTTAGAAAGCTTTTCTGAGAAGGAAACTAGAATATGGAAGCATCGTCCATGACTCAGCAACTGATTGCACAAAAAGTAAACCAGATTGTATGCAGTGCAAATCACTGGCCACCAATATTAGTGCAGATAAAGGCACGTCAAGAGAAGCAATGGAAGTAGCGCTAGGTGCAGCAGGGTTACATCTGAGAAGGAAGCAATTAATATACAATTACTGGCTGCACAACGCACACAATGATGATCATCCAGCATGTGAGGCTGTTAACACTATACAAGCTAATTCAAAGAGAGCCGAAAAGAAAATTCTTTGGCCAGCAGGATAGGGTGTTGCAGTAGATATGAAAACTAATAAGAAGCTAGCAAGGACACTTGAAATGAGTAAGAGATATAAACCTCAGATACCACCATGGGAAATAAAACCACCATATGTAGACATGAGCCTGGCAAAACAGATTCACAAAACACAGATACACTACAAGTAAGGACCTTAGCACGCTAGAAAGATTGAAACTGATAACCTGATAGTTTAGACTGATGGATTCCAAAACTGAGAAACGAGAAGTAGGAGCAGGAGTTTATATACCTTATTGGAAATACAAAAAAAAATCTTATAACATCACAGATCATACGTCAGTTGACAGTTATCGGCATAATGAAAGCCCTGGAGATAGCAGTAGAAAATTCCCCCTTCTAATTGATAATAATGACAGATTTCTCTGTCATCGCTGAAATCACTAGGAAACAAAGGGAAGTAGGTCAGACACTAAAGAGGAGATTTAACACTTACTTTGGAACAACGGATGACAGATCACCATAGCATAGGTTCTAGTGCATAAAGGCATAGTCGGTAATGAAATGGTGGAATATTGCAACAACGACAACAAAAACAAAAATAGATTCCAGCAGCCACAATATAATAGAAACATGCATAAGAAAAACTGAGGAGAGGAGCCACATCAAACGATATTTTACAGGAATGTCGACGAGGCAGTGAGAAATGAGTGCTACTGGCAGAAGAGCCAGAAAGAACCCGCAATGACATCACAAGTCTCCTCGCTAGAATTCTCCTAAGCCATCTTACTGTTTATCTAGATCAAGACCACGTGTACGAGAGGCAGCATGGCTTCCGAAAACAGCGTGGTACATTTGACATGACTGTTGCTGCTCGCCAGCTCCAGGAAAAGTGAAAAGTATCAAGAACAAAAACTGCGACCTCTATTCTACCTTTATAGACTGCAAAAAGGCCTTTGATACAGTCAGTAGAGGAGGACTGTGGAAAATCATGGCTAAATTTGGCTGTTGTTTATCAGGATTGCACAGCAGTTCCATGGAGAAATGCAGGCCAGAGTGCTGGAGAATCGAAAAATGTCGCACCCTTTCCCTGTCTCAAACTGCGTAAAGTAGGGATGTGTGCTTGTACCAACCTTGTTCAAAATGACATTTGCTGCAATGCTTGTCTATGCTTTTGATGCTGACGATCCAGAAATTGCTTTAAATTACCTTACATATGGCAGCTTGCTCAATTTGAGGAGGTTTCGAGTTAAAACAACTTCAATTTGGGATCTTGTATTTGCTGACGACTGCGCTCTGAGGCCAGTATGCGCACATCTTCAATACATTTCTAAAGCCTGTACCAACTTCGGGTTAACTATCAATACTAATAAAACTGTTTTGTTTAATTCATTAACCACCCAAAATTACTGTTGTCCGACGATCACCGTAAACGAACCAAAGTCAAATGTAGTCGGAAGATTCCCTTATCGTGGCAGTACCCTAACTCAGAGAGTCAACATCGACGAGATCAACGCTAGAATCTCTGGAATAGAAGTGGTATCTACTTTCTGACCAAGCTGAGGCTTACAGTGTGTAATTCTTCTACTACTACTCTACGCTTGTGAAACGTGGACTCTGTATCCGCGCCATGCTGACAAGTTGAATCAGTTTCCTAAAACTTGTCTGAGAAATCAAATGGAAAGATAGGATCCCAAACATTGGTTCTTGATAGCGCAAACATGCCTAGCATGCACACAATACTGAAGAATTACCAGCTGCGTTGGGTTGATCACCTAGACCACATGTCAGACTTTCGCCTCCCTAAGAGAGTATTTTATGGCGAGCTCCAGCAAGGGAAGAGGTCTCAGGGAGGACAGAAAAAGCGGTATACCTGCCCTCAGTTCTTGTAACGTCAACACAGCGACGTGGGAGGCTGCTGCGCAAGACCGTTCTGGATCACGTACGTCTCCCATCCATGGTGCATAGGCATGCCAGTCGGCAGAAGTTACACAGGCAGAGAAACTGAGACAGACTAGAAAGAACCGTATCGCTAATTCCCACACTTACTGCGGCTTCCATCTGTTGTCCGCACTGCTCAAGAACTTTTCGGGCTCAAATTGGAATAATCAGCTAGACTGGTACTTATAACCATTGATGATAAGTACTTTGGATGAAAAGTGATCTTTATCACTCGTGATGGACGAACATAAATAAAAACATACAGAAACAAATGCAGACATTCGTTTGCATGGCAGGTAGAAAATACAAGTATATATACATCTAAAAATGAAGATGTTATTAAAATGAGATGATGAAGTGAGATGAAACAAATTGAAAAAGAAAAGAAATAAAAATAAGGAACTAAATTGTGTGAAACAATCTAAACTGGCCAAGACTGCCTAACTATTCCCCTATAGTAGTGGATATTGAGAAAGTGTCACATATACAAATCAAAAGACCTAAACTAGTAACAAAGGAGCAGAGAATACGCAATGGGCTAAACAATAGGGTATTCTGTATTAAGCATGCAGTAGGTTGAACGTCGTCGACCTTTTTTTTAAAACTAGCAACCCTACCAGGTACTCGACCAGCGGTTCTCAAACTGAGTGCCGCAGCACCCAGGCGTGCCGCAAACGTATGCCAGGGGTGCACCGGCAATTGTCAAGATTTTTTTTTTTAAAATCTGATTGAGATAAGCGAAGACAGCAGTTAAAACAGAAACACATTGAAGGAAGCCAATAAGAATTTTGGCTGCAGATGTATTTAGAAAGCAAAGCCATTTGCAAGGTTGCAATGCATTCTCAAAGTACGCTTATTTAAAAAACAAAAAAGAGATGCAGGAGCAGCTTTTAAGTGATCTGAGGGTACAATTAACTAAACTTCCCACACACATAAAGGAAATAACAAAAAAAAAAAGAAGTGCATTTAGTTTCTCTCATCGCATTAGAGACAACTTAACATTAAATTGTCTATTTTTCTTCTTTTCTTAAGTATTTAAACTGCTTTAGGGATAGGTGTGCCTCAAAAATGTTTTTTTTTTTTTTTTTGACAAGGGTGAAACAAGTTTGAGAAGCGCTTTACTAGAGTACCCGTTCAAGCCACTCGTTTTAGTACCGTTAACAATTCTTAGCCAATATGCTTGGCATAAAGAAACCTGACCACAGTTATAGCCGAAACTGCTCGTAGTAGGAACGCAGCTGATATTTTGTTTTATTTTTAAAAATGAATGGATGGATGAATTGTGATGTTTAGTGATTCTCTGCTGGTCTATTCTCAGGATGTGTCCAGTGTAGCGTTATCTCTTTGACTTATAACTGTTGATACAAGTGGTTGCCTATTTATTTATATTTATTAATTCTTTTTGCATTATTTCCATTTTATTGTTATAATTTATTTCTCAGACATTTGTTTTCGAATGCATTTAACTTTCGTTCCACGACTTTAATGGTTCGCCAACTTTCAATTTAATATGTTAAATACGTAACTTAGTTTTAAAACTATATAATTTAGAGTTCCATATTTCGTTCAAGCTATTAAAAGCTGCTGCTTGCTCATCCAGTCATCGGTTCATGTAGTGATTATCATTTGTTAATTTTAAAGCCAGTCATTTAATTACAAGATATCATATAATTATCAACGACACAGAAGTCAGCTTTATAACATTTCTTTCATTCATCTTATCTAAACAGATGACACATACTGCAATCCAATAGATTTATCTGGAATGAACCAGAAAGTCCAACAGCTGACACCAGAAGACCGCTCAACATATGACTCCTACACAAATTCTATAACAGACGATCCTTATGAAATTATTCGAGATTCCGTGCGGGATCCTTACGATATCATACATGACTGAAAGTCGACACAGAACCTCTTCTAGGCCATAAATCGATAACCACATAAGATGCAGCAAGGGAATTTATTAACTTTTGTTTTTGATCATTAATGTATGTGTGTTTTAATATGTATTACGCGTTGTGTGTGTGCAATGTGCAGTAGATTTCTTCCTAGTTCTCAAAGGACTCATACCCCTTTCCCCCTCCCTCAGGGTCACTTCTCTACCCCCCCCCCTCCCCCAGTCTGTCGTCCTAAATCCTAGGACTCAAAGACTCCTCCTCCCCTCTCCCTCCAACCTGGCTACAGTGCAAAAGTAGTAAATGCAGGCAATTGTTTTTTCATTTAAATTCTTTGAAATGTCAGTTTGTAGCAATAAATAACATGACAAATATAATACCATTGTGTATTCATTAAGTATTGCTTTTAGTGATCTTAATGAGGCATTATGATGTGGCTAATCATGACAGTCATAGGAATAAAGGAAGGTCACACACACACACACACACACACACACACACACACACACACACACACACACACAACACGGAGAAGGGAGCTGGAGAATACAGTTAGAAAGATCGGGAGGACATGGGGAGAGCTGTACGCGATCTCAAAGGATAGAACGACTCGGCGTGAGTTGGTTGAGGCCTACGCTTTATTGGGGGTTAGAAAGGCAAAAGAAATCAGAAAAATCATGACAGTCTGTTCAAGGGGCTCAGGATGATTTGCTGCCCACCTTCAATACATAACTTCTTTGAGTCATTCCACAAAGACATAAAATGCACAATCAGTGTGACAGGGTAAAATCGGGGACGTCTGTAATCAATAAAGGAGTGAAGTACGGATTTGTATTTGCTCCCACCCTTTTTGAAACATACTTCTCACATTTCAAAATATGCCTTTCGAGATCATAGTAGTGTAGTCTCTTCAATACTCCTGGACTGAAAGTCAAGACCAGAATTAGTAAGGTACTCATCAGAGAGTAGTGCTTTGCAGATTAGGCTGCTGCTACAATCCACTCAGATGAGGAACTGCAATGCTTATCTGCATTTTCCGATGCCGTTGGACAAACAATGTCAACACCAGAAGACATATTATTGTGCACTGTGCTAGTGATATACAAGCTGTTCTCACTGATGCGAAGAACTGGAGACAGTTGACCATTTTCACATTTTCCCAGTGCTCTTCTTTACGGTAGTAAAACTTGATCGACTTGTTCATACCTGTGTTGCCTACGAAAAATACTCAAAACAATATCCCTAACACTGAGGTACTGGAAAGAGCAGGTAGAAAGTCTGCAAAGGCTCAGATAGCTATGGCACACATGGAGGAAGGAGGGTGGCCGAGTTTCTAAGGAATTCTCCTACGATTTATTACAAATGGGTAGAAGACGTCGAGACCAAAGTCTCAATCAACCGAGTGCTCATCGGAGGGAACAGAGAAAACGCACATACACACAGCCGAACGTTTCAACCACAGTCTTTTTTCAAAGTTGATAACGACTGGTCAAAACGTTCGGTTGCGTTTTAGTTCCTCATTTCCACTCCCTCCGTTGAGCTTTCTAATTACATTTTGTGTTATATTTAGCATTTCTTGCAAAAAGCTCGGCTGCAGTCACCCCTGTTTACGTCATCATTTTATATCAGTGTTTCCAAAACATATTTGTTCACGGCACTTTTTTTAAATTAAAATTTTCCCGCGGCGACCTACCCTAAGTAAAAGTATGACTTTTCGTGGCTTGGTTAAATTAATTATAAAGCTTTTCCAATATATCGCCGCCCTCCTGTGAAGAGTTTGCAGCTGCCCGGGGCGCCTCATAGCACGGTTTTGGAATCACTGTTTCAGATGACTTTTTTTTTTTTAGCTATCATAATCATCATCATCATCTTTTTACTGGTAATCGCAGGATGTCATGTTTTCGCCATCCCACATGATTACTACAATCACGGATGGGGACAGTGTCCTTATTCCTTTCCATCCATTTGCCAAGCCATCCAGGTATTTATTTCTTAGTCTTCATATTGGTCTCTTTCTGTCAGTTTTGCCGTTTCAACAAAGTTTTCGTGTCTTTTCATTCTCTCAACCTGTTCGGGAGCCGCGTTAGCGCAGTCGATAGGAGGCTCGCTTTCAAATCCAGCTGCGACTTGCTGCAGCCAAGGTCGGTGTTCGAAACCGGGCGGTTCCCGGGGTTCACCCAGCCTCTAGGAAATGGGTACCAGAGTGACACTCTGGGGTAAATGGAGGAACGTCGCTGTAGCTACAGAGTTCAGTGCGGACTGCGATACAGGTGGACAGTTTCTTATCAGCTGTTCGTACTGGTGGCAGAGCACTTATGGTTTATAACCGTGTGCAATGACGCTGGTTCACATCTCACGACTTTACCTTTACTTTACCTTTATCTCTCAAAATGTCAGAAAAAAAACTAAGTTCAATTGCTGTAATTAGCCGAACGGATTTCAACTTGATGAGGACTGATTCATCAATGGGCTATTATCCCACATCTTTTGCATTCTTCTTTTGAAAACAAAACAAAACAAAACACGTTTGCTGCCAGTAATTTTTTTTTCTTCTTTTAGCTTGTCTGCTTGTTGTTTATGTATCGCATGGATATAATAAAAGTGGTTCTGTACAACACTTTATCCTTTCTTTTCCTCACCCCAGTTTGGCATCTTCTTATTGGTTAGTATCTTTTGCGTCTTGCTAACATTTTGCTATGGCGATTTTTGTTCTAATTTATTCAAGCCAATTTACAACAGATGTTATCTTCAGCGACAGTTACCTGGTTTATATTTCTAAAAATGTTGTTTCGTGTTATATTTATGACCTCACATTAATGATTGTATTATTTACTATTATAACGTATTTAATGTTAACACATTGTCAATAATAATCATCAATTGATTGGCACTTCCACAACACTTTGCCAGCAACGTCATCAGTTCTCACCACCCCCCCCCCCCCCCCGCCTTTAAGCTTAGTGGAAAGAACAGTTTACGATCTTATTGTTTGATGGTGGCAAAGGTTATTGTCTTTCAGTGTCTACATAAACGATCTTTAATATCCATAGACCCTCTTCTGCTAGGGTGACCTATTGCTTTCTAAATAAATTTGGCACGTGGTACTGTTTCCACAGTCTGTCCGATAGCATCGAGTCTCGTTTTGTCTCAGATGGTTCAGCTGGCGACTTTCCCCAGGCATATCGATGGGCTTGAAGCCAATACAGGAGTGATGTTGGGAGTGTACTCTCCCCTTCTTTCCCCTTTTCTGCTATTTAACATATACACAGATGTAACATTTAAGGAAGCCCCCCTCCCCCCACCCCTACCCCCCACTAAACCAAAACCAACCCCCCCCCCCCCCCTAAAATAATTTGAAACTATGTTTTTAGAGGAAGAATTAGATTCGCGGACAAAAAAAAAAAAAAAAAACTCTTTAACGATGATCAGTGCTTGTTCAGTAATGACAGGGTAAACAACAAGACATCGGCGTCTTTGGCTTGAGGGCTCAGAGTCCAATTTGTAATTCCAACGTGCCGTGACCGCAACGCTCTGCTGGCTGCAGGGATTTTTATCATGGTATATGGTGTCGCAGGTCCACCCATTCTAAAATAAGAACTAGGGTGTATGTTCTAGTTAGGTATTTACGGTTGGCGTAATACTGACCATATTACCCACCAAGTGCCGATTGGTCTGTAAAACATATGGGGGCTATTCCCATATGCCCGGTGCACCTAAGTCGTAAAAAGGACTCTTTACTTACTATTTGTTAAACTTCAAGACCAGTTGCACAGGTTAAGTTCAACATGTAAATGAAATAACATAAAAGTCACAAATGAAAGATTGAACAAAAAATTTTAAAAATGAAATAATGTTGGTCAGTAGAACTTCCTAGTTCGATACATGGATGAATAAAGGTTACTTGTATAAAGCAAGCTAGAGAATAAAACTATCTAAGAAAGTATATTCTTAGAAGACAGGAGAATTGATGAAGAAATAAACAAAATAGAAACAGTTTCTAGACTTGCCAAAATGTGTTTACATTTTAAGGTCTGTTTTGACCCGTTTTAGGAAAAAAGTTCGAAAAATATTTCCTTAAATCTGCTACCCAGTCATGGTTATTACTGAGGTCTTTAAGTTGTTAACTGAGTCTTTGCTCAGTTTTATGGTAGAAAAAAAGGGTTTTTAAAAATGATAAATGAAACGGCTGGGAGTTGAGGAGGAGCTGGATTTTGTTGTGAAGGCAAAAGATAGTGCTAGAGTTTTAAAGTTAATGGATGGAAAAATAATAGATCCGATATTATACTGCTACTTTATGTTATGCATCTTTATGTTATATGCTACTTTATGTTATATCAATGTAATCGCAATAAACATGTTGTCAGCTGGAGGAGATGAAACGAGACATTCCAGAAGCAGTGTGCTCATTCACAGCCTTCTTTTCTTAGGTTCGGATGGGTTCGGTTCTGCTATTGGATACACCTTTTGCCTGGTTTAAAAAAAAAAAATGAAAACAATTTTCAATTTGGTAAAGTAAACTCATTGTGAAACTGCAGTCTGAAAACACAACTCATAAACTTTCCCGGCCAGACTGTCCTTGATATACCGTGCCCACCTAGGAGCTGGTCGGCCCTTACTTTTGTTTTCTAGTAACATCCCCAGTGCCCTCCCTCCCCCCCCCCCAACCCCTTTTTTTCCCCAATCTCCATTATTTTAATTTCCAAGCCAGTATGGCTTTCAATATGACGGTAATATTTATTCAATTTGTTTTTTTCATCGTTCACCGGATGTGAATTCCGGCGGAAGGTACCGGTTAATCGTCCGCTTGGACTTTTGGCTTTTACCCGGACCTGATTTTTGCGTGTACAACCGTTTTACTGTTCCCTGTCTCATGGGAAAGCTGTACTCCGACTGCGAAAGAAATTTATTCAATGTTTCTAGGCATGATTCAAGCCTGAAGACAACTTATTACAGACATCAGAAGGAGACAGTAATCATTTTTCGGCCATGTTATGAGAAGAGGGAAAATAGAACATGTTAGGACCATTGGAAAGATCTGTGGAAGCAGGGATAGAGGAAGACAACGAGAGAAGATTCTTGACATATAGATTCTTGTTGCATGGCGTGAGGCTGTGTCAGCACTGGAACTAATAGATGCTGCATCAGATCAAAGATTGTGGAGAGGCATGATGACCCACGCCAGTCGGCAAGGCACCTGACGATGATTATTAATTTAAATATCCTAATATATTACTTTCTATGAGGAAGTAAGCCCCTTTAACTTTGTTCTTCGTGTTCTAAAAACAATACTAAGGGCATTAGGAATGTCAGATGTTGCTTGTTTTTTTTTTAAATAAATGGTAAATATGGGTCACGTCATCAGTTTGTAAGATGTTAAGATAACCTCCTCCAAGAACAGTTGACAAGACATGTAAATCTACAGTAAGACAAAGTCATTTATGATACAACCAACCCTGCAGACGACCAGGACAAACAGAAGGTCGGACAGCTAGTTAAAGAAAATACTAGTTGGTAAGACGGTCAGACGTCCTTTAAAAATCGTCTTTTTAATTTTGTGAATAATTGCATTCACTTATGATGCAACCGGGTGGACTGCTATGGCATACAGTCGGTTGGACAGCCCGCTGAATGGATGACTAGTTTGTAAGATAGCAAGAAAGCCTCCGTGATGTACAGTTGACAAGACTTGCAAGTGTACCGTCACTTATGGTAAAACCAGGCAGACGGCCGGGAAAAACAGTCAGATATCTAGTTGGTTGGACAAGCAAGACTGCTTGTTACAATTGTCTTTTTTTTTCACTTTGTGACACATTTCACTTATAATACAACTAGGGAGACGACCAGAGGAAACAGTCTATCGTACAGCCAGTTAGAGGAAAGATAATTTGGTTAGACGGGTAAACTAACCTCTGTAAAGCACATTTGACAAGACTTGTAGGTTTACAGTGAGACAAAGCTACTTGACACAACCAGACAGACGACCAGTGGAACAGAAGGTCAGACGTCTAGTTGAAGGGATGACTAATTGGTTAGACGAGTTTGCACAAATACATTAGGATGCAAAGACCTCGAGCAACTTAAAGTGGTGGAGTGGAGAACGACACCGAGTGACCTAAGGTGTTTTAAGCAGAATGGTGCTGCTCTGAAGAAAGTGAACAAAACCAGTGAAAGAAAACTAGTTAGTGAGTGGATTGATAATGTGGCCACTAGGTCGCCTAGTGTTTTCTAGAAGTCGCCCTGCGTTTCTAAAAGTCTCCATATGTTTATTAAAGGATGAGTGACTTGAGGTGTTAAAAAGCAGAAGAAAATCACATGGTGTCCCAATAGAGAAACATACTAAGATGTGCCAAGAACAGTAAACGCCTTACCAAAGAACAGTGGTAAAGATTTACCAAGGGAAGGACAAGAAAGTTTTGCTATATAAATTGAGCTACTTTAGATTAGAATTATGCCAGATTAACGACTTTTTCATGGTTGCGTCATTTGACATTTTGTGGGCTAGCCTGGCAAACTTACTGTGTTTCAAAAGGAACAAGACATCAAGTGACCTAATTTGTCCCGACAAGGAAATTCAAAGTCTAACTTTCTAAGGAAACTGGTGAAAGACTTTTGTTATACATTGAGCTACTTACCAAAAAAAATTCAGTCAGCCACTTACCAAGAATAGTGACCAAGTTGTAAAGTACATTGTGCAACTTATTCAGTAACTCGGCCCTCAAACCTCTAAACTAACTAGTTGACACAACCACTTTACCCTCATAGTGAATATCCACATATAACATTGTGACATGACATCAAGCCAATTTCCTTTTTTATTTTACAAAAAAGTTATAGAACCATATGCCATAGAGGTCCTAATGCATCACATCTAACTAGCCGAAACATTACAACCCCTCGCACTGAGCATCCACACACAACATTGCGACATGACAGCAACCCCATTGTCATAACCTTAATTATTTTTACTCCTAGCACCAAACGCAGTGACCTCCCTCCCCCTCCCCACCCAGTGACCCTCTAAAACCCCTCATGTAACTATTTGACACCACAACTTGACCCTCATACTAAGCCAAGAACACCTAACACCTCAATACAACACCCGCCTAATCTACCCTGACATTTTTATGTTTTTCTCTCTATTAGTCATACCACCATACGCAATGACCCGTCAGTGATCCATAAGCTCTATTATGTAAGTAGCTAAGTAGCTAACATTTCAACTTTATCCCTCAAAGATTCTCTGGTACTTAACATTACGATATAACACCCGGTACTTTACCATATTTATTTAAATTTTTACTCTATATAAAGTAATAGCACCACATACAGTGAACCTCAGTGACCCTTAAAACCCCTCATGTACCTAACTGACATAAAATCTTTACTGGAGTGATCTTCGTCCCCCAACACTAGGACATGACATCCATTACTTGTCATAATGTTTTCATTCTATATAAAGTCATAGCACCATATGCCGCGGGAGCACTAACACCATACAAATCTCATGTAACCAGCTAGCACGAAAACTAAAAAACGCCACTGAGCCGCCGTCACCAAACACTATTATAAACACGGGCCATTTTTCCAAAATTATTCATTATTATACGATATTTTTGTAGTTGTATACTACTATAACCACAGCTCATCAGCCAGCATAAGACACCACAAAAGACTCTGGAGACACATGATAGCCCTCGCCTGTTGGCATGGAACTTGATCATGATGCTTCTGTTTGACCCCAGACCAAATGCCGAGCCCTAGCTGATACCGGTCCCTATAATGAGTTTCACAAATTTCACTATATAACATTTATACTTTCTATCCCCTCAACGAAGCCTATCAATACCCATCTCTTCTTTTATTCTAGTGTATAACTTAAACAGGTCTGGTGTCATATCATTCTATTTTATCACTTGTAAATATTACTACTATATAACATGCATACTTTATATTTCCCCTCTCCCACACCTCCAACATGCCAATCAATACCCCAGATTGTCTTTATCCTACTACATAACCCATAAAACGGTCCCCCTGCTACTCGACCATGCACATCGCCGCCCCTGAAATCCTCAGATCCTTTGCACTGGTTGCCCCAGCCCAAGGACGCAAAAGAGCCTCATCTGAGCAGCCAGGTGACCTCAAACCATTCTAGCCTCCCTTTGACCCGCAGCTGACCTGTGACCGAACTTCACCCAAACCGATATATAACCTGTATATTAAAAATCAAATGCACAAAAATGCCAAATAAGGGAGTACTGCACCTCTCGCTCGGGTTGTGCAAATCGATTTTTCTTATATCAAGTCACAGAGCTATGGAGTTTTTGTTCTTAAGGTCGTCTGAGCCACTTTAGCAAAGGTTATGTAAGGAAAAAGCAACAACAACAAAAGTACTAGGCATTTCCTCCGTAATCACTACTTTTGTTCCATCCAGATACTTGTCCCCAAGCTATCCTATTATCCGTGTGTTTTCCCCTTGTACTTTTTCCTTTAAATTTTGTCATTGTCACCAAGCTTTCTAATCATTTCTGCACATAATGTATCCAAAGATACTGACTTTCTACCATCCATTTTATGTAATCAGTGTACAGTTTTCATCTGTTCAACAGAAAAAGAATTAATTTTTCTTACTCTCTTATCTATCCTCAAAGAATCACATGTTGGCTGCCATGCGTGATTTTTCAGCTTATTACCAATTGCTACCAATTTGCAGACAATTTCATATTCTATACAATCGTACACACTTTTTCCCATTAGAAACACTTTTTCTCATTAGAAACACTTTTTTTTTCTTCAGAAACACTTTTCTCATTAGAAAAACTTTTTCCTTATTATAAACACATTTTCTCATTAGAAACACATTTTTTTTATCAGAAACACTTTTTCTCATTAGAAAAAGTTTTTTTTTTATTAGAAACACTTGTTCCCCACCAGAAACACTTTTTCTCATTGGAGTTGACTTCGTTTTATCTGTTAGCATCTTGTTCATCTTGCTAAAGTTTACTTTTTGCCATTATTATCTGCATTGCAACTTGCGTATATGGTATGAATGACTGTTGCAAAGTAGTTGAACCGAATTAGTAATTTCCCGTGTTTCTAATTTGCACGAATTTATATTGTTTGTTTTAGGTTTTTTTTTTTTTTTGGGCGATAATTATAACGCGAGCCTACACACACACACACACACACACACACACACACACACACACAACACACACGCACATATATATATATATATATATATATATATATATATATATATATATATATATATTGAGGATTTCCCTAGCAAAGTGGGCAAGCCGTTTGCCTTGCTCTCTGAAGGTCGTGGTTTCGTTTCACGGCTACGCCGTTCAGTTGCCGAGTTCAATTTTTACGGTGATCCCTGGTCTCTGTGTGGCGCTCTTGGCAGGCAACTAGCCGTTCTGTGAGGAGAGACCGAGCGATGTGAGACAGAACCCAGTGCAATGAAGTCGATATATATATATATATAAAATATATATATATATATATATATATATATATATATATATATATATATATATATATATATATATATATGTGTGTGTGTGTGTGTGTGTATGTGTGTGTGAGTGAGTGTATAAATTATATAATGGCAAAATGTGTCTGTAATTAATCGTCATAGACTTCTTTCAGCACACCTACCAGTAATACTTGCTACAGACCGGGAAAACAATGGGCTCTTCAATCCCGTTGAAATCACTGGCTAGACTGAGACTATAGGCTCCCATGTTGCAGAAGTAGAACCATTCTCCCACTTGTATCTCCGGCAGCTTACATTCGGCAACCAGACAGTCACAGGGCGCACATGTAGGTCCGAAGATTTTGGAACGTCTGAGGTGAGATGTTTCTGAGACCATATTGTTCCTCTTCTGTTGGAAAAGAAAAAAAAAGTGGCGTTACCAACGCTACCCTTATCAGTGTATAGTGGAAGGCTTGGTTTAATCAGCATCAATGAGGACATTGTTGTTGATATTTTAAACTACTAGTGTAAATTAAGAACATTAAATATCTAGGTTCTATAATAAACAACAATGGAGACTTTTCGACATAAATCAGACCGCAGGTACAACACCCTGCAACAAATTCATTGAGAAACAGAAGATCAGTTGGCCTGGTCATTTGGTAAGAATGCAGTCAGAACAATTATCAACGCTAGCGCTACACATGATAAGATCTAAAAATCAAGAGGCCGCTCTACGAGAAAATACACTGATGAATAACAAAAGGAAAACTCCACATGGGAAACAACCGCAGCAGGAGCAGCTAACCGATCCTCAGTAGGATGGTCCCTGGTCTCAGATTGTTTCGTTTCGATATTCTAAACAATTTCACCGACGGGCCGGCCTGGTTCATGACGCCAAACTTACTGCTTTAAAACGGACAGTGACAATACGAGAAGGTTACTTTTCAACAGGTGCTGTAGGAATCGATGATATATAGTATGTGTCGCTGCGGTAGCAAACTAGCCGCCCATCTTCAGGACCAGAGTGACAAGCTTATGGTTGGCTCATAGAACAGTTATCAGACCTCGGCATTTGACAAAGAGACACCAGCAGACGTTCATTGGACACTTTGCCTTTTAAAGGAAAAGAAACTCGTTTCCACTTGGGACTCAGACCAGGTTACCCAGTGTCGTTAGGTACTTGTAAATGTACTACAGATGGCCCTGTTTTGAGAAGCAGACAAAGCTAATAGTGGTTAAAGCAAAAGTGAATAGACGTCGCTTAGTGCAACGAAGTCTGGCATATGACACCGCAATATCTAGTTTGAGAAAGGAGATGGAGGCAGTCATGCTGCCTTCAGCAGTCCTGAGAATCAACAATTGTACACACATGTCGTAATTTTAACTGACTCCCAGAGCATTCTGAGAAAAGTGGAGACTGGTATACGCCGTGAAGAATAGCAAGCATGGCTTTAGAGGTCTCTTGTAGTTAGCGTCCATTTGATAATTCCCCCAGGATATGCTGGTGTATTAGGAAATAAACAGGCAGATATACTGGCTGGTTTTTCACAACCTGGTAGTGAACTGACGCATGACAAGCTAGGTCTTATAAAGGTCCTTGGGGTGGGGGTGGGGGCTAGTGAACACTGCTGAAGCACAGATGGATCATCATGGTCTGAATAGAAGGTACTGGGAGGAGTGACCAGGGGATCGGGTTGACGATCAGCACTCAAGGAGACGGATATATAACTGCTATTGGTACCACTGGAATTGGACCGTTGGTCGTACTGTTTATCTGTTTGAGTATTTATGTAATCGAATATAACCCGGGGATTTAACACTATCTACTTTACACTCGTGCACAGCTTAACAGATTGAAAACTAAGTAATGCGAATTGTCTTGGGTTGCAAACGAGAACCACTAATTAGATTTTGAGGCATATGCTGAGGCTGACAGTAGAAATAGTCTACTCTGCCACTGGCACAGACAATGGCCTACCTGCGAGTCACCGATCACTGGAGACATCTCCTGTATGGCAACCTGACTTATCTCAGAGAAAACAATTTAAAAAGAGGAAATTCACAGATCGCACTAGCCGAAAATGCACCTTGGTGCACACCTTAGTCTAGCAAATACACATGGTGCAGGAAAGAGTCGACAGGAAAACAAACAAGTTGCCACCAGCTCATCAAAAGATTATGAAAATATAGATAGTTGTATGATGGACTGGCAGAACTGGAGTTCCCTCAACTGCCAGATTAAAAGGACGGAGAGGATGACATAATAGTGTACTCTAAAGATATGATCATCATAGTGAAAAAAATATGAATTGAGTTTCTCAGCAGGAGTGAAGGGAACGATGCTGCCGTAACAACAACACACACAAAAATGGTTCTTTTTTATATGTACAAATTCTAAAATGGGGATGGAGATAGAGGCAATCACTGCAGCTCTTAAATAGATGCTGAAAAATATTTATCAAAGAAATTATAGTGTCTGATTCTCAGTCGGTTGTGCCAAAGATTTAGAATGGAAATCTGTTGCATGAGGGATCACTAAATGTTATCACTATAACAATACAGAATAGGGGCATATGAGATGAAGAGCACGGCGTGTGCTTTAACCAGTGCCTTACTGAAACAGTTTGAATCTACACTTCAGGGCTTTTGCTGGGGGAGACAGCACTTATGGGGATGTCCGATTTGAATTAATGTCGATTCATAAATCAGTAATCAGTAATCAGTAGTATACATAAAGCATTTTGAAAGTTACACTTTCTTGAACACCACTGCGCGTTTAGTCTTGTTTAGGTTTATCTATAGTCCTTTCTTCTTTCATCCCCCACCTTACCAGTATTGATTGCCTGACAACATCCAAACATTACTATTTGAAAACTGTATCAGCACAACGCAGGATATTTATATTCTGGCCTATAAATTCAACTATCTGCATTACTAGATGTTTCTGAGTACTGTCTTGCTAATCATAAGATCGGGTTAGAAATAAACACTTGTTCAAATTCTTTCTTTGCCTAAATTAAATGAGCTTTCATCTGTATCTCAAAGAAGATAAGATATAAATATTTACAGAAATTAGATAAAGGAAATAGACTTACCGAACAGTGTGTGTTATTTAACGGAGAATATTAACACCGACTTTAGGTTACGAGTGTCAGATGTGGACACTAACTAACTAAAGCACACGAAAGAAAACTAACCACCTGTGAGATTAGACGTCTGGGCTACCCTCCGAATAACGCCACATATTATGGCGGCCAAAAAAGGGCCTCAATCACATGTAAATTCGACTATACCGCCAGCGCTGAGGGTATCTCCCACGCCGCTGTGCGCGGTGTGGATTGTGGCTAAATTAGATAGCTGGGACTCACGAGCAAAGCTGCAGGAGATGCAGAAGCTGCCGCTCATGAGTCCCAGCCATCTAGTTTAGCCCCAATACTCTCAGCGGTGGCGGTAGTCGCCGGAAGTGCGCAATTTAGGTCGCAGGAAGTCCGAAATTTACTTGAGACTGAGGCCCTGTTAGGGTGTTTTTGTGGCCACCATAATATGTGGCCGTTTTTCGGAGGATAGTTGACGTCTGATAATGGCTGTAAAAAGAAACAGAAGAGATCGTGTGGGAAACGACGTGATCACAAGAACTGTTGGAACAACACACATTGTCAAATTTATTTGGAAACAGAAAATGAAAGGGCTTGGCTATCTAATGAGAATGAAACCAACGATGCCAGCAGCAAGCGCCTACAACCTGAAAATCGAAACACCAGTAGGCAGGGGAAGATCGAGAAAAGTATGCATTAAAGGCGTCACTTACACCTTGAGACTGCGTAACATCACGGAGTATCAAGCAACTGAGCGCTTCCTGGCTCGGCTGCCGTAATTGTGATGAACTGCCACGTCTAGCGGCACAAGTGGTTATTGACAAAAGAAGAAAAAGAACAATTAACAACCTAATGGTACCATGTATGCTCACTTTGTAATCTGCTCAAAGAAAAGCTGACAAATATTACACAACTAGAGAGAGTGATTGCTGTCGAAAATGCGAACAATGGTCTTGAATAGCTGCAAACTCTTGTTTGCCCACCTAATTCCATACCCCAGCCCCGCCCCCCCCCCACCCACCCACACCTTGTTATTGTTGTAGTTCTTGTCGAGAAAGACCTCGGCTAACGTGTCTGTTTTGTGCACGTCGTTCTGCTTCCCCGTTTCGTTAAAACTTTCACTCACAGCTCACTGGAATAATTTCTTAGAGAAACTGAGCGTCGACAGCAAAGATATTTTTAATATGCTATGAGATAAATACATTTGCAACCCAGTGACCACTGTCAAACTTCATGGGAAAAGAACAAGATTAATGCAAAAATATAAATATATAAAGAGCTTAGCCATATAAACGGGACAATACCACAGAACTGTTTGGTGTTCAGTCTTGACTACCCAAGTTTATTGTCATAACACATGGAGAGATGATGGTGTGCCGCGTTCATGAAATGACTAGACACTAGTCTGCTGGGCGGATGGTTTATGGTTCGTATCGGCATTGAGACGAATTTTTCTGTCAAATGTGGTCTTAACTCCCAGGTTAACCTAGACTAAAATGGGTACCAGCTAATGAACTGGGAAGTAAAGGTGACCGGGTTGATCTTCATCGCATCAAAATCGACTGTCAATTGGTTATAAATCGATTAGTCTAGCACCATCTTTTATATGCTCCCCTTTACTTTAATTATTTCCCATGGTGATAAAAATAGCAATGATGATCATCAAACAGATAATATAATAAAACATCCCACCTTGAGCAGTTTGGGCGTGAGCGAAAAATGATCGATGGCAACGTTTGCAAATGTCCCGTATTTCCCCTGGTTAACGATGTAGGTGAACAGTAAGGGGTCTTCCTTCTTTGTCAAACGCCTGCATTCATTGTCTTTGGCAAAATCTGTGAGACCTATTTCCATTGTATTTTGTGGGTTTCCTGCAGGAAATGGTCTACATATATTAATCAAATCAAGTCCCTTAAAAAAAATATGGCAATTCAGAGCGGGATAGAGGGGGATGACTGTTGTGTGTGTGTTTTTTTTTTTTTTTTTCTGTTTTTTTTTCTTTGTGTTTGCTAACTTTACATTAATTTAATTTAATACTGAGACAGAAACATCAAGGTAAAAATAACAGGTTTAAAGAACATATCTGCTGAATACATAAAATCACACCTACTTTTGTCTGTCAATATGTGTCCCTTTCAGAAGCCGCATGTTTTATTATTATTATTATTATTATTATAATCATTATAATTATTAATATTATTTTTAATCAGTCAATACATTTTTAATGTATTACCTCGGGGAAAAAAAAAAACTCTTTTGTCCTTGCTGTACACTCTCTCAGACTGCTGTCTCTCAATGCCTGCTGCCTCCCGCTGGTATCGACGTTCGCAGCTTGCTCGCTAGCCTGCACCTTTTTTTCATAAGGGGAGTTTAACATGTTGTTTACGCACAACAAAATCATAATCCTAATTGAAACCTGTTAATCACTTGCCACAAAAAATAGTTTGAATTAATAATAAAGAATGTTGAATAATTTGTTTTGTTGCCTTCCAGTAAAGGATATCAATAATAAAGACTAACCAGCTGTTGCGTAAGCTCTCACTGCTAGGATGAGAGTCAAAATAGGGCGCATCCCATAAACCATTTTCATCTGCATGGAACATTCATATAGACTGCGATAAGGAAGAAAACTTTTGCTCCGGATGGCTAGACCTTAATTGCAATTGTGATTTTTTTCGTAGATGGTAGCCTGCAAGATTACACTACTGATCGATAAAGGGTAAAGTTCAAGGTTACAGTTAAATTTTAAAGTTAAAGGTTAAAGTGAAAGGTTAAAGTTAAAGGTTAAAGTCGAGAGAATCGTCTTTATTGCGCTGGGTTTGATTCCATATGGCTCGGTCTCTCGCCGATGAACAGCTTGCCGCTTGATGAGTGTATCGCACAAAACACAAACTCTGTTGCTTCTGCGACGATCCCCTCAAACCTCAGTCAAATTGCACTTGAGCATAGAACGACGCAGTCGTGAAATGAACCCACAACTTTCAGCTTGTAACAAGACAAAAGTTGTGCTTCCTTACCGCCTTCACTGTTTAATTCGTCAAAAACTTTTCTAGCGATGACGTTAACTGTCAGGGTGAAAGCTGTCGTAACAAAGTAACGTCCAGGTTCTGCAATAACTCGTACGCCATCAGAAGCTGGGAAATACAGACCCAGTGACTTGTTTACAGCTTCTGCTACCTGTGTGAAAGACGCATTGACATATCTGATTATATTTAGTACAACATTAATATTTCGCAAACATGATGTTTGCTTATAGGCATTTGTAATCTGATAATTATGATACATTTTCACTTCCCGACTATCTTTGCCTGCTCAGGACTGGAAGTTGTTGTGAATCATTCCCTTGTGGGATGCAATATTGTTTTATTTTGAAGCTTCACCCTGGCTGTTGCCGTGAGCCTTATATATAAACTAACAGTTGAACTGGGTTTTCATGACCTCTCCATGGGGGATCCTCATCCGCATGGTGGTACTTTGTGTCACCGAGTGCTTATCGCTCTGTGTGTTGTCCTGGTGGGGTAAATTTTACCTACTTACTAGGACTAGGATCTATTTGCGTTCCAGTATGGGACGCACGTTTTTTTTTTTTCCTATCTGACTCCGGCTGTCGTCGAGGGTCCTAATATAGCCTAACGGTTGAAAGGCGTTCTAGGAGGTGTGCATGTGTGATTCTCATCCAAAATGGTCGCACTTTGTGTCACCGGGAGTTTATCGCTCCTCTGGGGTTGAATCTTACTAACTAAGGAATGAAGTTTGCGACAAGCTGGGGTAACTGCTAGGGTGTCCTGATTATAAACACTGTGTACTTAGGAGGTTGAACGCGGTAAATGAAATGCCCCGTGTTGGTCATGACAACCCGGGGGAAGAAAGTGAGGGGAGTATTGGGGGAGGGGGGGCAGGCATGATTTCAGTTTCCTTATCGTAAAAGAATAAGCTTTCCTGTACCCACATGACTGCATCTACTCCCTACATGCACAGGCTGCTTGATGAGCCAAGGCATTGTCTCGTGTAGCCGTTATTGGGGTCCTAAATACAATTTCAAAACCCAGTCATCCAAGATAAGGGGAGGCCCTTCTAGTAGAAGAAGTATGACACGGTGTGGAGAAAGCCGAAAGAAGTCCGAATCGTTGACGTACTTTCTTTCATCTAGAAAACCCTCCAGAATTGGCAACTGGAATGTTAGAACTTTTTACGATGTAGAAGGAGCCATGGAAGGGAGTTAGAGATGGAAGTTAAAAAGATGGGGATGACGTGGGAGAGCTCTGTGCGATAGCGAGGGATAGAACGACTTGGCGTGATTTGATTGAGGGCCTATGCTCCAGTGGGGGCTAGAAAGGCAGAAGAAGACAAAATACAACTTTCTTGGAGGCTGAACTGGGCAATTTGGATTTGCACTTCCATATTGCCTGCCATCCAGGCGGCAGATCTTGAAGAAGTTTTAAAGCCTTTCTGTAGCTACCCAGAAGGAGTGTGGGAATAGTCAGACACATGACTCAGATATATCATTTTTTATGTTGCTTTAAACGTCAGGGTGCTTTTGTAATATCCATACTAGTAAATTACAAGGAAAATCCGGGATTAGTACTTTTTGATAAAAATCTATCTGTTTTTTTTTTTGTTAATAAGCGTTTTTTTTTTTTTTTCAAGGATTATGGTTTTTGATTATTAGGGGAAGTGCATTTACTTGTTATTTAATTAATACTGTTTTAATTTTAAAAAAAATAACTCGCAATGGCAAAAACTTCACGAAAGCTCGGACAAACAGGTAAAGAATCGTATAATAAACAGATTATAATATCCGGTCTGTGTTTTTTTTTAAAGGGTCGTAGGTGTGCGCCAATTTTGCAAAAAATCTATGAAGCCAACAATCACTCTACGCTAGGAAACTTTAAAAGCTAAATTATAAAGTTGACTGAACTTACTATTCAAGATATTACGACTAAAAACAAAACAAAACAAAATAATTGGATGTGTATTTTATTTATCTAGGCAATTTTACACGAAGAAGTCAAGTCCTTGAAGTCCCTGCAGACTAAATAATAAATGAACAGGCTCGCTACATCATCACTCAGGACATTGGAAACTATGAACCTTTTTTTAACAGTGGAAAAACTGAAAATGCACAGATAGGGTAAAACATTCCAGCATCTTCTATACTTCTTCTTCTTCTCTTCCACCTTGTACCTCATCGAAGTGTCGGGGGGAGATATAATGTTCGTTGATGAGCTCTGTCAAGAGCACTATTAAGACTGATGTTTATTTCTGTAAGGCTGTCCTTAATGCCATCACTCCATCTTTTCCGAGGTCTTCCAACCGCTCTATACCCGTTGTAACGTTTTAGTGTGGCTCGCTGTGGCGCATAGTACCAGGGCATTCTTGTTAGGTGTCCAAACCACTTGATTTGTTGCTCTTTGACTGGCTTTATTCCTAGCATTTGTCTGATTTCATGATTTCGCATTCTGTCTTTCCTTTAAACTCCTGCAGCTCTACTAATGCATTTCATCTCTGTTGTCACAATTTACGTTCATTGGAGGATGTAAGTGTCCACGTTTGCCATTGATAGCATAGTGTTGGCCATAAAATAGTTCTGATAAGATTCACTTTAGTACTCCGAGGTATCTGCTTGTGTGTCAACAGGGGAGATAGTTTACCCATTACTTGATTAACTTTGGCACATCTGAAGCTAAATCTGCTATACTGATATACAGTTATGGCAACTTTTCCAAGTCAACAGTAGTGTTTTCCAATATAAGACCCCTTGAGGAATATAGGGCTAGACCTCTATGTTATAAACAAATCGGCGCTCTGTGGATGAATTTACTTCACAAACTGCAGAGTCAAAGCGTCTCTTCATCAGTTAGTGATCCCGCAGGGCGAGAGATTTTAGCAATCACTAATGACATTTTCTACAAGAGTGCTGAATTTTTTAATATTGAAGGTTTGAGGTTTGGACATGATCGTGGGAAAACATCATGGCACACAAGAGTGGAATTTTTTAATATTGAAGGTTTGAACAAACCCATAAGTGCTCTGTTCTTCTTCTAACTCAAGTCTGAGTCCAAAGACGCTCAGCACAGTGCACAGGCTATGTAGCACCGACGAGGATCTTGAAATACTTTGGGTAGATTTTTAACTTGAATTTTTTTTTTCCAGGGGAGCGCAGTTAGGCTACTCTTTTTGATTTCCAACTGCCAAGGGATTTTTTACGTGCGTAAAAATTCACACGGGCGTTCCGACCTCACTATCCAGAGACCAGAGGAATTACTAGAAGTCCAAGTCCACGTGAAAAAGTCCCAGCCCTTACCGGGGAATGAACCAGGAACCTCTAGCACTCACCATGACTCGAGACCACGCTGCGACCTGTATTTTAGGAATAAAAGTGATGACTTCTTTGTGTCTACATACAAGTATAACAGCAGATGGAAGATGTTTTAAAGAAGTTACATGTTGAATAGTTCCATAAAAGACTATCTTACAGGGATGGGAATATTTTATACAGGCTGTTTCTTCTGAGAGAGAGACATCCGAATCTCAACTTACTAAAAAAGAAGTGATTAAATTCCTCCCCTGCATAACACAAATTAAGGGCAGTTATATAAAGACCACGATTTTGCAGTCATGCAGCATGACCACCCATCATCCTGTCTTGTTAATCCCAACCTTGTCCAACCTTTTTTCGAGTCGCAACTCCCTTTTCATGGTTTATACAATGGATCAACATTATTGCACAAGGATAGTAACCCGTAAGTTCTTCGTTCTACTTCAAACACTCAAGCCTGAGTCCGAAGAATCTCAGTGCAGAGCACGAATTCTGAAGCACTTGTGAGGATCCTGAAATACTTTGGGTAGATTTTTAACTAACAGTTTTGCCCGGGCAGCTCCATTATGATATTTTTTTTTTTCCGATTTCCAACTTCCAATGGATTTTTTTTTAAAGTGCGCAACAACACACACGAGCGTACGATCTGATTACCCAGAGAGGGAAATTACTAGAAGTCCAAGTGAAACATCCCAGCCTTCACCGGGGCCATGACTCGGGACCTGCAGCACTGGAGGCGGACACCATACCTCAAGACACAGCCGCAATTTATTAAGGCAAAGTGACCAGCGATCCAGTACATGAACACTGGGATTTTTAATGTGGTTAGGTAATGGTGCCGAAAAAAAAATTTTTACTTCCCCCCCCCCCCCCCCCCCCCTCCCCCCCCCCCCCCCCCCCCCCCCCAATCTAATAAAAAAATGCTATAGCTCACTACTGTTCGGCTTTCTTACAGATTACCCTTCGAGACCAAATTTCTCGTGGCGACCCATAGGTTTAGAACCCGTGCTCTCCATCAATACGTTTCAAACATAGCACGCTCCAGACGCTGTCGATAAGAACAATCAGGACATCGTGTATTCGCCTGTTGGAGATTCCCTTCTAAACGAGCTGCCGATCAAGGCCAACGGTGGTGTCTGCCCTGCAATCATCATCATCAAGTGCCTTGCCGACTAGCGCAGGCGATCATGTCTCTCCCCAATCTGCGATCTGCAACTGCGTGTATTAGTTCCTGTGTTGACACCTCTCCGTGCCATCACAAAAGGCTGTCAAGAATCTTCTCACGCTGTCTTCCTCTTTTTCCACAGATATTTCTAGTGGTCACAGCATGTTCTATTTTCCTCTCACAGCCGTATGTTAAAACTGACTCCATGTAGCATGCGAGAATTCTTTCCCTAACCTCCAATGACATGGATTTATTTCATAAAATGTACTTTATTTTGTAAAATGCAGTTTTGGCCTGTCTTATTCTATTCCTTATCTCTGTGACACATCTTCCATGTGCCAGGAAACTTAAATTTCTGTACTCCACTTTTTTAATGTTCGCTATCAAGACGATGTCATTACCATAACGTAGGTTGTGTTATGTTATGCAATAACATAAACAACAATACTACCCTACAATAGGCTTTCAGTTAAGAACTGCATTTCATTTTCTTAGGATAAGGCTAGTATTCTCTCACATGTGTCCCTTCGTAAGATGCACCAGAACAGTATAAATACCATCATTTTCTCGTAGAGTGCAGAGGTTCAAGTCTTTCCAAATAAATCGGTCACAGTTATTCAGGATCATTTTTTTTACTGAGGATTGTTTTTATTATTTATTGAATGCCACCGTGGAAGGGAAAAGTACAGAGGGTCTATTTATTTTCCAACAGGTTTGTATCCCATAGAATTCTGTATCTCTCGGCAGAACGGCTAGCAGCCTTTCGAGTGAATCACACAAATAGTGAACTCAGCGGCTCTAGGCAGGTCCCTAACGATCTCACAGAAAAATCTGCACTCATGAACTTAACGATGCGTCCGTGAAACAAATCAAGGACCCTCAGAGCGCGAGACTAATGGCTTGACCACGTCATCGTGAGATCGTCTTAGAGCGTCCATACCATCTGTGTATTTTCTGCTTGTTCTATAGTAGATAGTTAACTCAATCACGTAACATAATATTATTTCTCCTCACAACATAGCACAAGCCAGAAAATGCATCTTCTTACATAATGTTCTGGTTTTTTGGTCGTTTTCTGGGTCTCGTGTAGTTTCAGGCCCCCTTTTCTGGATGGGACGGGAGCAGTCACGACACCCTAAAAAAAGCATGTTATAAATTTGCCCTATTAAATGTTAGCTGAAATCAGATGTGTTATGTCGATGTGCACATATATTACAGCCCAGCTGAGAATGTTACCAGTCTTTTTAATGAAAAATCTGAAAAAATTGTTGTCAGTAATACAGTTTATACTGGCTATCCAAGACATTTATGTTTACTTCTTTCCTATATATTCCTTCAAATCGATGCATTCCGGCATACATACCTCACACCTACAACGTTCAGTTTCATGGCTACAGCCTGAGTCAGTAAAATCCCACATTGTTTCAAAGGGCAACCAAACTTGTTATTGAAGTTATGTATGACTTTAACTTCGCCTTTGGTCGCCATTCGAAGAAGTAGTCTGCAAGAACCAAGAGAGCGCTTCATATAAATGGCAAATTTAGAGAATATTAGAAAAAGATTTGTAGAAGGGGAAATAGAAGACAACGAGAGAAGATAATTGACACATCTTTGTTATGAAATGGAACGGTGGTCAGCACACCGAACTGTGGTGAGTCACACACACGTCCGCACGCACACGCTCAGCCATACATAAGTGTGTTGGAAAATGAATGTGACATAATCCGAGCTCTAGTCTCCTCTCTTTTGAAGTTGACTGTTATTTTTTTTTTTAATTACAGAACGTCGTGACCGCACGTCGTGTGTACACACACACACACACACACACACACACACACACACACACGTGTGTTTAGATCTTCTCCTAAGCAAAGCGTTTTGTGCTGTGTTTTTTATGATGACGATATATGCACTGCATTGTTTGATGTTGCAACGGAGACCTGGTTCACTTCCTAGACTGGGTTTCACTGTTGCTCTTCAATGTGTATACAAGCAAGCAAGATTGCAGAACTTGAAGCACCAGGTGTTGGAAGAATATAGAAATTTGCTGATTATCTTCTTGCATATAGGTAAGGGAGTGATTGACAACGGATAGCCTAAGAGCTGCAGATAACTGTGGACATAAATGGGCGCTGTCATGAACTCAGAAAAGGCAGCTATTTTGTGGTGCTCTTTGGACAATAGAATTGTAAGAGCTAATGTTCCAAGCCTCACAATCATTAATAGTAATATCAAACGAGAAAGCAAACTGGAATACCTGGGTATCACTTTTGATAGAAGCCTGCCCCACAGGGATTGGGCAGTTGCGGTGAAAGGCCAGAAAGGACTCAATGCTCTCAAGATTATGGCAGCAATGGACATGGAACAAAGAATGCTGTTAACAATGCTGCAGCAATTGATCATGTCGGTGAAAGATTATGAATTTTGAATGCTTACCATATCAAAGAGTCAGCTGATAAAACTCGAACGCATACAGAATGAAGCCATGCGGGATGTACAAGAGATACCCCAGTAGTATATACTTGCACTACCTACTATTGCAGATAGGCTCAAAGTTCTGCAGGCAAAGTAATATCTCAGAGTAGCTGCAGACAAGAAGCACCTACTGCAAAAAGCACAGGTTAGAGCTGAGGGTCGCAGACTGAAAAGAGGAAGGTCTTGGGTGGCACAAGCTGAAGACACAGTTGGACAGGTGTGCAGGCTTGATAAATTTGAGTGAGAAGAGGAGTGGGTTAAAGTCTCCGAACAAGTGAGTGCAGTGAGTGCAGAGACTGACCAGCAGGTGCTGCAGAATTAGAAGCTCAACAAATGTTTCATGACAATTCGCACCCATGTGATGCGATTATCTATACAGATGGCTCTGTGTTGAGGGGCAGATGAAGTGCCTGTGGGTTCATAGCAAAGGCGAATGGCCATCGCTTAGTGCAGCAAAGCCTTACATATGATATCACAACGTCTAGTTTAGGAATGAAGGCGGAGATACACTCTCTGTCGCCTTCTGCTAGCTTGAGAATCATCTGTACACACATGCTGTGATTTTAACTGACTCACAGGGCATGTTGAGAAAGTTGAAGACGGGCAAGCTTGGTGCCAAGTAGCAAGCATCACTTCAGAGGTCCCGGGTAGTTGGCATTCTTTGGGTATTTTCTCCAGCTCATGACGATCTGGTGGGAAATGAGCACGCAGATGGACTGGTCGGCTATGCACCACTTGTTGGTGAATTGATGTATGACAAGCTGAATATTATGAGGGCTTTTTGGGAACTAGTGAACAATGCAAAGGCGCAGGTGAATCGTTGTGGTCTGAGGGGAGTGGCGGTGCGAGGAATTACCAGGTGATCCAGGCAACGCTCAACACTCAGGGCGAATATATGGAAGTGACTGCAGTCAAGCTAATACAAGGACTAAAGGATAAGACAGATGGATATACAATCAGACGGTTACTGGTGACTTCAGAATTGGAACTTTTCGCTTGCTGCTGAAGATGGTTACTGAGCGCTTATAGGAGTGTCCTGAGTGTTGTGATGCCGATTCTTGATTCAACAACTAGGCTTGGTTAAGTTGCAATGTTATTCACCGTTTCCTTCCGTTTCACACATTTATCTCCTAGGGCAAAGATGAAGACGACTGTTCGAAGCGTTGCTATTGAATACTAATACCATTAAATATGAAAGCAAATTGTAAAATAGTATAGTATGGTCATTGTTAATGCCACCGTGTAATAAAAACATACATGAATTTCGTCAAGCGAGATAGAGATTGGAAGGTTAAGGTTTGTATTAACAGTAACAAAATCAATTAACTGAAATCAATAAACACAGTGTGTTTTCTAAGTACATGACAATTGTCATGATAATCTAAGTGACTATAATTACTTTGCAATTTGGATTTCATTTTTCAAAAGCAATTACTATTGTTTATGAACTATTTTTCTCAAATGGTGCTCTCGAAGATATTTTTAATGTTGTGGATCCGGCACCTGGAATTAGCACATATTTCTGTGAACTGTTACACAAGGTCAATTTGTTTTAAACCTTTGACCTTCCGATCCGCAGGACAATGTCTAGCTGCTACACTGCGGCGGCTTCCCACTGCACTATAAGTAAAAGTAAGTAACGATCTCTGTTTACGTCTTTGGGTGCATCGGGCATATGGGAACAGCACCCACATTTTTACAGACCAACAGGTACTAGGTGGGTAATGTGGTCAGCATTACGCCGGTCGTCTTTACTTCTTCATGACCTACAACCTGGTACCAATTTTTTTAAGGCTTGGGCGACCTGCGACGCTCCTTACCATGATAAAAAATACACCCAGCCGGCAGCGTGTTTCGACCGCAGTATGTTGAAATTGGGAGTCGCCGTGGCCGAGCGGCTAGACGCTCGCCGCGGATCGGAAGGTCGTGGGTTCGCTCCCTGGCGGAGACGGACTTTTCTTCAAAAATGACCTTGGCTCCCAGGTCGACCCAGCCTTGAGTGGGTACCGGGTGCAATCCCGGGAAGTAGAGGCGGCCGGCGTGATGCTGACCACATCACCCATCTTGTGCCGTTGGTCTATAAAAATATAGGTCTAGCCCTATATGCCCTATACGCCTAAATGCGTGGAAAGGGTCCTTTACTTTTTTACTATGTTGAAATTAATAGTCAGACTCGCAGCGACTAAGCTACCGACGCCGCCCACCACTCTATAAATTTAGTTGCGTATCCTTTACAGGAAGTTGCAAAACCAAACCCAACAGCCCCTGGCTGTTGTGTGGTTTTTCTATGCAAATTTACGTCCAGTAGTTTGCCATTGCCTACTGGACGGTCGGCTTTCTTGAAACCAACATAAGGCCCGTAGCCCGATGCTGGGATCGAAACCGGCATCCCTGCATTACGAAGCGTTTGCATCGACTTAGCCACAGAGCCGACTACCACCCTATAAACAAGTATAATAATAATAATAATAATAATAATAATAATAGTAAAAATAATAAGTGGATCCCAAATAATACTGACAGGAAAATACCCCGGAAACATATATGTTAAAGTTGCTTACAAAAGAATAACCCCTTGAAAGATAGCACATTCACAGAATAAATTAGGATGTCAGAAAGGCAAAAAGGGCACGGACTCAAAGAAAAGGACTAGAGCCCAGGATGATCTAGACATGTGAAGATGGACAACACGACTGGTAGGGAACGCTAATTCATTTATAATAGCAGAAAAACTATTCAAGTAATTAAAAGTAACTTAGTTACCTGGCCTTAGAGTAATACTTCTTGATCTTGACTAACTCTTGGACATCATCAAACGTCATCAGATCGACATTGTTGTCAGCTGCATAAGTCAGGTAGCTGCTCTGTTTGAATGGGTTTGCGTAGACGATGCGTGACGGGTGAACACCGAGGTCCAATATTTGTTGTATCTCCCTCTGTAAGCGTACAATATATCATATCAATACATGTGGCTTTTTTATTACTGACCGAATGTGGAAGTAAAGTAAAGGATATCTTTCACGCTAATGTCGTGTCTGGTATATTATTCTGTGTAGTTGTCATTATTAACATCACGCTGGCATCCTTGAATTTACAAGACATTTCCTGGTACCCACTTTAGGATGGGTGGACGTGTAATAATCGACTTAAGAACGATGATACCAGGATGAGAGTCGGCACATAGCCAAAACTGAACTTTATAGGAAGACAAAGGACCACATGGTTTGACCATGCAACAATGTTGGCAAGCACCAACAGAGATCAATTTAAACAGAAGCGAACAAAGGGGCCCGTTCCAGAGATATGTTCCTGCACTGGTGCCGCAAGACATTCCAGGAGTAGAGAAAAGAAGAATAAAATATTTAAATATATAATCAAATAAAAACAATTCAAATTACCTTGCCGAATAAATTGATTTTTTTGTCTCTTCTATGTTGCCCAATTTTTGTTTTGTCTCGTTAGGCGTCGCTGATTAGCAGACGAACAATATCCGAGCTAGGGCACACTCATTTGCCCTCTATGCTGAGATAATGTGGAGTTTTAAGTTATCACTGACTCGTTCAATTCATGTTATTCTTGGTCGTCCTCTGCGTCTTGTCGTTTCTACTTTAATGTTGTACGCTCTTCTTGCTGACGGTAATGGAATAATTCTCTTTAAATGACATAACCATTTTAATCTATGTTTTACAGTGAACTTAATTATAGGTTTCGATCCAATGGTTTTTGAATTTTTTTCGTCCTCACATGATCTTTTCCAGTTTAGCTAACGGCTTTTCTCAAAACTCATTTTCAAGTTGGCTAGTTTTCTTTACTTTGGTTGTTGTTGTAGTCAGTGTCTAAGTAAAACACTAACAACACAATGTTAGTAGGAAGGTTACATTTATAATTTGTCTTTGTGTGTGTGCATGGATGTGTGTATGGGTGTATATGTGTGTGTGTGTGTGTATGTATACATATATATATATATATATATATATATATATATATATATATATATATATATATATATATATATATAAGTATGTGTGTGGCTATTAACAATGGAGGGGAAAAGTTGTAAACATATCGGCAAACATCACACATGATCATCGTCCAAAGCGTTCGTTTTATTCCAAGATAGGTTTACCTTGCTAGCGCAATCAAAACCAACTCCAGCATCCGCCATAAACCTGGCCACTGCTGGGTGCGGGTTGCACTTTATAGCTGATTGCAAAAAAAAAAAGACAAGTTATTATTCTGTCTGTCTGTATATATATATATATATATATATATATATATATATATATATATATATATATATATATATATATATATATATATATATATATATATATATATATATATATATATATACACATATATATATATCCGTATATCTGCCTTTTTGTCTCTCTGTCCGGTAGCCTCGTCTGCAGATCAGAAGGTTCAGAACCTGACAGAGCCAAACTTTCTTTTTTTTTTCTTTCAAAAAATTAAAGTTATATGTGTTTATAAAATATCCACCCTACTTCTGTTGATCTGTCCCATTTGTAAAAAAAAACCTTTTCGTGTGTTAATGAAGCTTGTTATATTTTGAAAACACATGCAAGCATGATAAAGGCGTAGACAACAACCCTACCTATCAACGACACAATAATGAACACATCACCCATTCAGATCCAAGAAGACTGACTACCTGCACAATGAGACGGTCACGATCTGGCTAGCCAGCTAAACACGGAAGACATGAAATCATGAAATCATCATCATCATCATCAATTTCCACTTCTGCCGTTAACCATTGGGAGAGGAACAGTTTGTGATCCATTGCTTGATGGGCAACAATGGCTATTGTCATTCCTTGTCAATGTAGAAGCTCTTTAATGTCAACGATTCATCTTCTCCTAGGGCGACATCTTGATTTTACATCATTTCTTTTTATGTATGGCAATGCACAGGTAGCTGTTGTTCTGGCTGCATTCTTACTAGAAGACCTAACTATCCAAGCTGCTGTTTCTCAATTAATTTGCTGTATGATGTCGTTCTGGCATAAAATACTAGCACCAAACACCACACAGTTAAAACGCAATACGATCTGTAGAAATAATTAAAACCAAATCAAGGTGAGGCCAGCTCCCTAGTCAGAGGTTGAACGTGGCTGACTGAATCTGGGTGGTTGATACATTGACTTATTGATTGACTGATTGGATGACTGACTGATTTACTGATTGATTGACAGATTGATTGACATTGACTAACTGATTGATGGACTGATTATTGACTGATTGATTTACCGATTTACTGACAGACTGGTTAATTGACTGATTGATTGACTGATTGAATAATTGATTGATTGACTGACTAATGGACAGATTGAATGACTGATTGGTTGACTGATTGAATGACTGATTGATTATTGATTTTTGAAAAGAGCATGGACGTGCTAGCGGCAAATCCTGTCAGCGATTTATTGTAGACGACAAAAATTACAAAGATGAGTAAGGGAAGAACCTTGTTTATGTCAGTGACGCATCAGGTATATGAATGTCGACTTGTATTTGTACAGATCTGGCAGTACTCTTGTGAGTTATTTGCTCAACAGCATCCCAATAAAACTCACGAAGTCTCTACTGATAATTTTCTTCAGCCACACTTAATCATACAGACTAACCATAGAAGGGATCCACACGCGGTAGAAGTCTCTTCCAATCCTCAATCCTGCGGTATATCTCCCCGAGATCGGCAACCATAAATGCATTGTCTTGGTTCTAATGATGTAAACAAGTGGAAAACATATTGTATGTTAAAGGTCTGTCACACTAAACAAAACAAAACAAAGGAGTATTGAAATGTTATCTTGAACCAGTGCTGCCATATGGCTGTTAATGCTTGGATGTGAATGAACAAATTAAGAAGAACTTTAAGACCACTGAGATATGGTCTCTGAGATGCAAGATGCGGATACCGTGGACAGCCATAATGACTTACACCAACTGCTTAAAAATGGCTAATGAAAGTAGAAAACTAGTTACAACTATAAGAAAGAGGCAGTTATTGTTTTTGGGTCATGTGGTGCGAAGAAGTGAATTGGAAAACATGGTAATGAATAGCAAGATTAACAGAAGAATAGGCAGAGCAAATCACGAAGAGCCGAGCCTTCACGGGCGTAAAGCGATGGCATTATGAAATATCATCATGGAATCGATTCAAAATACAAAAGACCAGTCGGGTAGCTGGGTACGTGGTTATGAAAATAGTCTGTGATCCAACATATGTAAGTGTGAGTGTGTGTGTGTGTGTGTGTAAATTGAAAAACACATTTTTTGACATTTTTAGCCCCTACCCCCTTCCTGGTTGATGACCACTAGAGAGGCACCAACCCCGTCCTTCTGACGCCCCAGTCAAGGACCGAGATCTGATGAGATACAGGAGAGACGACACCTCCTGGTACGCACATGATGATGAAGTTCAGGAAAGTTAGAAATAAGTAATATAAACAAATTCACTATCATTTGTTGGTACTCGTTTAACTGTACCACTTGGCCCCTGCACCCCTTCTTAGTACCATGCCTTGTAATCATTTTTCCCCCAACTCTTTGTGGCGTCTGATATGATCAAAATATTTCAGTTTCCGAGAACAGAGGCTGATTATTAGCCAGTCTTCCGTGATTGTAAGTCACCATAGTAAAAATAAGAAGCGCAACTATCCAAGCAATATATTTAGAATAATATTTACATAATCTGGGATCTAGGTGGCAAACAGGCCAAGCCATTGGTCTTGGGCTTTGAGTATTGTGGGTTTACAGGTAACGTTTTTTATGTAGAATCCTGAGGATCGTAACTGGAGTTCCAGAGTTCATACTTCCAGCGACACGGTCGGCTTGACACTATTCCTTCTACTCATGGGGAGCGAAATAACAAGAGAGAGAGAGAGAGAGAGAGAGAGAGAGAGAGAGAGAGAGAGAGAGAGAGAAAGAGAAAGAAAGAGAGAGAGATAAGCCAGTGCAAACATTAACAGATTAACTGGTAATAGCAACCATCATCATTAACTAGCAGGCCCTTTGTAAAACCTCGCTCCTGTCACGGTACGCCTCAAAGTCTCTCTTTCTCTCGCAAATTTTCCACCCCTGTGTGCTTTCCTAGACAATGCATCTTCAATCTCTATCTTCTTTTGTGCAGTCGTCATTGGGTAAACCCGAGACAGGCAACGAGTATATCAGAGAAGATAAGACTGTAACTTACTTGACTTTCTATTATTTTCACTTTCTCCAAAATAAATTCTTCCAGTGGTAACGTGTCTCCATCGTACAGCTCCAGAGCGTCATATTCACTGCAGCGCTTGTTCATGCGACCGTTCTCCATCCCAAACAGTTAACTGGACCTAATCTAATTAACCCGGGTTGGTATTTTATACACGCGCGATGAGACGTTATAATCTAGAAAACTAAAAAAGGATAATCGGTAATTAAATTTAGCATTCTACGTCGTTAAAGCTGTAGTGGCCTGTCCACGCCTGATTAATATTAATTTTCATATTGAATTTAGCCAACATAATACATGCAAAATAAATTACATGTCATTCTCTGATGAGGTAGCTGTCTGGCATAATGGGCAAGCTGTTTGCGTCTTTTTCTAAGTCTTTCTGTTTACCAGTAAATTATTTCATGTTGGGGCTGGGGGAGGGGGAGAAGAGAGAGAACAGATGGCGGGGTATGTTACACCAGGAGATCGCTGGTGGACCTTTGGATTTAGTGCTTTGTGAATCACTACCAGTCTGTCTATCTATCTATCTATCTATCTATCTATCTATCTATCTATCTATCTATCTATCTATCTATCTATCTATCTATCTATCTATCTATCTATCTATCTATCTATCTATCTATCTATCTATCTATCTATCTATCTATCTATCTATCTATCTATCTATCTATCTATCTATCTATCTATCTATCTATCTATCTATATCTATCTATCTATCTATCTATCTATCTATCTATCTATCTATCTATCTATCTATCTATCTATCTATCTATCTATCTATCTATCTATCTATCTATCTATCTATCTATCTATCTATCTATCTATCTATCTATCTATATCTATCTATCTATCTATCT
>CAJHNH020000614.1:173280-183280 GCA_905116865.2 Candidula unifasciata
CTAAGCCACGAACGCATTTTTAGAGACTGTAAAAAAAAATTGCAGTTAGCAGGTTATTGAATACTTGGTCAGTGTTGAAATGGTTTTGTCCTGTCTGTGATGTGCTGATCACATCGTCAGTTGAGTGACGACTGGTCTATGGGAATTCAGATCGAGCACCTTAGACCACTATTGTGAATTGGGTTGTTTAAGTGTGTGTGTGTTTTCCCTTTCATTAGTATGGGGAAATTGTTGTAATAAACCGAGAACTAGAAAACAGAGTGGAAGGCAGAGTCAACAGGCAAGGATTAAGCAATCCTAAATAAATTACTCTGTGCAGACAACCACCCTACTTAGTATCACTGTGATGTTACACAGAGTCACAAAAGACATTATAAATGTTGACGGTGTAGAAAAGTTTATAATCCTGAATGGATTAAAACTGTTGTGTACTTGTCGCTACCCTATTTCTTCGGATTAAACGTCTCACTCATTTTGAAATATTTACTTCGAGATTATTATCACCATCATATGCCGTGCCGGTAAGCATGCAGTCACATGTTTCGTCATCTCATACAATCACCACAATCACTGATCAGCTCATAGTTCTTGTCTCGCCCCATCCATACTGCCAGGCCATTCAGATATTTATCTCTTTACCTTCCGCTGGCTTGCTCTTTTTCCATTAATCCTGATAGTTGTCATCAAGTCCTTAGTTTCATTTCTTCCTATAACATGTAGAAAAAAAACTGACAGTCTACGTCTAAACTGTTTTAAAAAATAGCAGCTTTCATCAGTGTAAGTTGTAATTCATGACTATATGCGAATGTAGAATGTAATTTGCCATTGCTTTCATTTTTATCAGCCACCATACGTGTCGGGTGTTCGTAGCCAGTGTTACTACAGCATTCTTCTCTTTCTACCATAGGGAAGTTTGAGACCATGACCAACAACTATCTTTTGGCTGCCCACCTGCTCCCATAGTTTCACGTCACCCTAACAGGGGAGCTAAAAGGTACTCCACCTGGCCAAAGGGTGTTCCCTAGGCTAACGGAGGGAAGGGGATGCATTAACTCTTTGAGTCCCAAGGAACGCATCACACGTTCATAGGTTCATACCTAGAGACCCAATAAAAGCAAGATGCGCCGATTTTACATCCTTGTTGACTACCCCTTGGGCCTCTGATGCTAAACCCCCTGGGACTCAAAGAGTTGATATCCGTCCATATAGGTGACCCTTGCCGAGCTATCCCGACATCAGGTAGGTCGAATATTGATCGATTGAACAACAGCTTCTGACATTTTCACTGATTGAAATCCAAGACCAGGATTAGGAAGGTACTCAACAGAGAGCAGATCTTTTGAGGTGATGCTGCTATTGCTACCCATTCAGAGAAGCAACTGCAATAATTTTCATCTGCTTTTCTCTGATGCCTTTTGAGATTTTTTGACTAAAAAATAGCAAAAAAAGCCCTTCCCACCACCCCCTTCCTTTCACCCCAAAAATATGTTGTTCAAAGCGCTAATGAAAGGGGCAGTCTTCACATGCTAGATCCTGGTCCATGTATATTTTGGAAGACAAAAATCACAACCATGTTCAATTTGCTGTTAGTCAGCCTAAGCTGCTAACAGTCTCCGGTTATATTTGTGGTCTGGTTTATCCGACCACTTTCGTGACTAAAGTTCTGATTTTGCGCCAGTTCTCTGGCTTAGTCCGTCCTCCCTCCAGGTCAGATAGCTCAAACCTTTACTGTGTCTGAGTGTTTCTCTTGTCCTTCCATTTTTGATCTTGTCCTCTAGGTTGATGTTCCTTCTACTTTTGCCATACGTATCTTTTAAGAGACCGAGCTTCTCAACACATCCTCCTTTATACTAACCGTTTATAGATTCAAAATATTGAATAGTTTACTTTGCCCAAAAATACTGAAAATAGTCTTCGAGTTTGGATAGATCAGAAACTGTAAAACAAAAAAACTTCGAGTGTGACCATAGCGGTCTTATAATTGTCATCTTGTAATAAAAGCGGGGTTGGCCTGTCCTGTTTATGTGTATAAAATGTTAGGTGAAGCCTCTAAATGACTCTAAACGTATTTTGACGCAGTGCGGTCCAGTGCGGTTGTGAAGGTGTGGGTGATGGATGGGCACCAGTGTACGTAACAGATCCCGGCAACATCGAACCCAAGTGCAAAGGCTAGAGGCAGCTAACCATTTATATACCCGGGATCCTCAGTCGATATGCAGAACCAAAAAATTTAACACCAGGACAATGAACGCAGCAACAATGATGAGCAGATAAATAAGAAGAGTTGAAAGAATAGAAAACTCACGGTTGAAACAAATACCTTTGTTTACCAGGCTTAAGTTCTCAGCTCACTTCTCTAGGGTAAACTAGTTGATGTATTCTTACTAGGACCAATGGCTTTTAAACCTGATGCCTAAGAAACATTTTGTGGCAAAACAAGGCCACAAATGCTGCGTGACTGGATGGATAATTATTATATCAGTTTACTCAATGCTTGGTCTTGGATTGCTTTGGGGCTAGGAGACATTTTGAGAATGGAGGATACTAGAATGCACATGAAATTCTCTTTGGCGAATTGCAGATGGGTAGTTGACATTTACTGCGATTACAATGATGTGCGCAAGAGGGTCATGAATGATACTGGTACTGAGATACATTTTTTGAGAATATGATCTCATAGTAAGTGTTGCGGGAGGGGTGTGGAACGGGGACCGGTGGGGAGAATTAGGGGCTAGGCAGAAAGAGGGGCGACAGAAGACAATGACTGCAGTTTTACTGAGAGCTGAGAGTCTGAGAAGAAGCGTGTTAAACACATACTAGGGCAACACTGATCCTGAAATCCCCTGGTCTTATCGCGGAAGACAAATTTTAACCCCATCTGGCGTTGCCTGTCACAATGTATCTTCAAACAATAATTGTTATCTGTATCTCTAAACGCTTCTTTCCTTCGCCAGGGATACTTAGCCTAATCTATATTACAATCCATTCTTAGGCTGTACTGTTAATCTAGGCAATATTATGTAAAATCTAGGCACTCTGTTGCCATTTATTATCAAGGGGCAGCTGTATCCGTTTCTCATCTGGATTTAGTAAGTATGGGATATGAACCAGTATCCATCGAAAACACCACTTATGAGAAACGTACGGCGACATAACATCCACGTTGTTTAATGTATCTTCTATAGAGTAGATGTCATACCCCACTAGGACATTACACAAGCGATAAATACCCGATGACAAAAAGTGCCAACATGTGGATGAAGATCACCCGTGGAGAGGTCCCAGAAACCGCGACCAGCCATTAGACCATATTTATGGTCGGGCTTTATTGCGACCCCTGGCAAGAGCCAGGGTGGGGCTTCAAAATAACGAACAATTGCATCTCACAAGGAGATGACTAGTTCCATTACAAAAAAGCAAACCACACACACACACACAAACACAGCACGTTTTATCATGCTTGGACACACAATGTGCACATTTAAACTGGGTTTGGTACTTTCGTTACAGTAAATGAAAAAAAAAAAAGGTGACAAACATTTCGCATAATTGTTTTCTTTAATAAGAATGAAAATATTGGATGTACAACACCATCTCGAAATGAAGATGAATACTTTGAATATTCAACACCATAGGTAGAACTACAAAATCAACAACAGCATCAAAAGCCCTACTAACAATATTGATAACAATAACTTCTCCTTCTTTGCCTTTTCGCTACTCCTGGAATGCCTCGCGGCATCAGAGCAGGAAGAGATTTCTGGAACTGACCCTTCTGTTCGCTTCGTATAAAGTACTTTTCAGTGTCTGCTTTTTCTGCTGTCCATGTTCTAAGTTGTTTCTGTTACCGCTGTATTTGTATAACATTGCTCTCTGTGGTGCTCTGTATGATGCCAATTATGTTACATGGGCAAACAATTTGATTCTTTGTCTGTCTATCAAGTTCACTGGTAGCATCGTTCCTAAGTCGATCATTCCTCGTTTCCCCCAGCATAGTACGTAAACATGTGTGACACTGATAGCATAGCGTTGGTAAGAATATTGTGTTGAACAGTGTTTTTTTAGTGTTTATATTCACATGTTTGCATTTCAAAATCAGTGCCATTTGCCTTAAAACTTGACTGGCTTTTATGAATTTTTGTTTGATTTGGTAATTAACTCTTCCGTCCTTTAAAAAAAAAATGCTGCCTAGATATGTAAAATCTTTCGCCTGCTTGATAGATGTTCATCAATTTTGATGTCGGTGGTTCTTTGTTTTCCAGAGAATGTCATCTCTTTTGTGTTGTCTACGTTGATCTTTACATGGTATTTGTATTGTCGCATTCTGAGTTGAGTATATTATTTTTTTCTTGTAATTGTATTGCTGTTGGTGCTATGATTGCCTGGTCGTTGGTCGAAAAGCAGTTTATTTAGTAGTTCTCCGATGCTGTCCCTTCCGCTGATTTTAGCTGATTTACTAATTTGGTCGACGTATGTGATGAACAGTAGTGGTAATATAACGCACCCCTGTCTCACTCCAGATCTAATGTAGAACTTTTCTGACATTTCTGTATTTGTTCTATCTGTGCATTTACTGTTCATGTATATATAACAAAAACAACAACAGCAAAACAACACACACAAACACACATAATTGGTCTTTTTTATATATATAAATCTTCTTTTTTTTTTTAAAGGACCCCTATCCACACCTTCACACGTACTGGGCATGTGAGGCTTCTTCTTATTTTTCTTTGTCTTTTTCTTCTTCTCCTTCTTCTTCTTCGTCTTCTTCTTCTTCTTCTTCTTCTTCTTCTTCTTCTTCTTCTTCTTTCTTCTTCTTCTTCTTCTTCTTCTTCTTCTTCTTCGTCTTCTTCTTCTTCTTCTTCTTCTTCTTCTTCTTCTTCTTCTTCTTCTTCTTCTTCTTCTTCTTCTTCTTCTTCTTCTTCTTCTTCTTCTTCTTCTTCTTCTTCTTCTTCTTCTTCTTCTTCTTCTTCTTCTTCTTCTTCTTCTTCTTCTTCTTTTTCTTTAGCATTGCGAGCCCTCAAGTTTTATTGCTTCATATATCACCCGCCTCCATTCATCTTTCTGGTTGGCCTTCTTTTTCCAGTAGATGACACCAAGTGTTTGCAGGTCTGCATGGAAATTATCTCTCCATCGTCTTATTGGTCTGCCTCGTGGTCTACGACCATTCATTTCCCTTTTGATTACAGTTTTTACTTCTGTCATCTGACATTCTACCCAATCATTTCAGTCTATTGGTTCTGATGATGCCAGTGATCAAAGGTTATTTAAACAGATTATGAATTTCGTTGTTGCTTCTCACTCTCTACTCCCTGCTGTTTGCATCTTTGATGGGTTCAAAGATTTGTCGTAAGACTGTTTCGAAAACCTGCAATAAGGCTTTATCTCTCTTAGCTGTGTTCCACGTTTTAGAGCCATATAAAACGACTAGTCTTATCGACGTTTGATATATTTTGATCTTGGTGTTGGAGACAGACACTTTAACAATTTTATGGACCAATGGGCATATGCGTGATGTTGTCAACACTTGCTTCCCAGGACTTCACCAGGTCATTTTTTTTTTGGGGGGGGGGGGGGGGGGAGTAGTACGACTCCAAAAGGCCTGAACCCACGACCTCGTATCCGCAGGTGAGCGTAGTTAGTTACTGGTAGCTTAGGTTTATGTAGAATATAAGAAGAAAATGCGTTACATTTGAGAGAAAAAAGAATGGGTAAACATTAAGGTGTCATCGTCTGTGACTTAGGCATTGCGCACTCGCTTTGTAATGCCGGCGTGAAGGGTTTGATCCCAGCTGCGAGCCTTGCGCTCTGCGTTGGTTTCGTTAGTGGTATCGAGAAGCCGACCGTTCGTAAAGCAATAGAAAACTACTAGACGTAATTTTGCACAGAAAAATCGCAATAACCAATGCCAGGGTTGGTTCTGCAACGTTCTGTATAGGATACGCCACACACAAAAAAAGATCAAGGTGGTCCTATAGAAAGCGCTGTTAGTTAATGAATTAACAGAAGTTCATTCATTTTAAGCCATGACTTATGTGGCCAATTCTTTTCTAATCGCCTTTCTTTCATAGATAATCCTAAAATATGTATCCACCGGTGACCGGGTTGCCCACTGGTTCGTAGTCTCCGATAGACGACTTCGTCGCCTCTCGGGACAGTGTTTGGATCTGTCTTGTCTGATCACCTCACTACTACAAGATTCTTTTTCAGAACTCTTGGTAGCGTGCTATGCTAAGCCATTTTATGTGGCGCAGATAACCTGATTACACTTATAACCTAAAGCTCCCCCTGGAGGGATGCTGGCTGAACGTGACGAATGTTTAAAGCAACGGAATTTATTTGGTCCCAATTTGTCGTTTCTAGGGCCCTTGTCATGGGGATAAGGGGAAAAGTGTAACACTTTTGGCGGTTAAACCCAGACCATTGTCTCGGTAGACAAGCATAGCTGGCTAACAATCCAGAATTAAAGATTATCGCCTTCATTTCTCTACTCCTGGAATGCCTCACAGCGTTAGAGTAGAAAAAGATCTCTGGAATGGGCTTTTCTGTCCGCCTCGTATATAGTACTTTTCAGTGTATCCCATATTTCTGCATAGCATCTTCTGTATAATCGACATTCAGCTCAAACACCGCAGTATATGTGTAACATTTATCTCTGTGGACCCTGTCTGTTGTCAGTCTTGTTACATGGCCAAACCATTTGGACTGCTTTCTACCGATAGAGTTCAGTACTAGTTCTGTGCCGACTCTCCTTCTGATATCATCGTTCTAAAGTCAATCTTTCCTAGTTACACCTAGCATAGAAGGTAAAAACTGTATTTCTGTCGTGACTATATATTCTTCCATCGTCTGAAAACAGTGTCTATATTTGACACTGATAACAATGCGTCAACGATTGGTGTGTTTAAAATCATAGAAGCATTTTAAAAACGGGACAACCTAAAATGCAATTGCTTTTGAAATAAGCATAAAAAAAATAATATAACAAACACCATCCACACTGTAAGCGACTAGTTTTATTCTATCATTTTCATTCGTCACACAGTGTCACTTGATGTGATGTAGGGTTTACAGCCAACGACACAGTGTCACTTGATGTGATGTAGGGTTTACAGCCAACGACACAGTGTCACTTGATGTGATGTAGGGTTTACAGCCAACGACACAGTGTCACTTGATGTGATGTAGGGTTTACAGCCAACGACACAGTGTCACTTGATGTGATGTAGGGTTTACAGCCAACGACACAGTGTCACTTGATGTGATGTAGGGTTTACAGCCAACGACACAGTGTCACTTGATGTGATGTAGGGTTTACAGCCAACGACACAGCTGTCACTTGATGTGATGTAGGGTTTACAGCCAACGACACAGTGTCACTTGATGTGATGTAGGGTTTACAGCCAACGACACAGTGTCACTTGATGTGATGTAGGGTTTACAGCCAACGACACAGCTGTAACTTGATGTGATGTAGGGTTTACAGCCAACGACACAGTGTCACTTGATGTGATGTAGGGTTTACAGCCCACGACACAGCTGTCACTTGATGTGATGTAGGGTTTACAGCCAACGAAACAGTGTCACTTGATGTGATGTAGGGTTTACAGCCAACGACACAGTGTCACTTGATGTGATGTAGGGTTTACAGCCAACGACACAGTGTCATTTGATGTGATGTAGGGTTTACAGCCAACGACACAGTGTCACTTGATGTGATGTAGGGTTTACAGCCCACGACACAGTGTCACTTGATGTGATGTAGGGTTTACAGCCCACGACACAGCTGTCACTTGATGTGATGTAGGGTTTACAGCCAACGACACAGTGTCACTTGATGTGATGTAGAGTTTACAGCCAACGACACAGTGTCACTTGATGTGATGTAGGGTTTACAGCCCACGACACAGTGTCACTTGATGTGATGTAGGGTTTACAGCCAACGACACAGTGTCACTTGATGTGATGTAGGGTTTACAGCCAACGACACAGTGTCACTTGATGTGATGTAGGGTTTACAGCCAACGACACAGTGTCACTTGATGTGATGTAGGGTTTACAGCCAACGACACAGTGTCACTTGATGTGATGTAGGGTTTACAGCCAACGACACAGTGTCACTTGATGTGATGTAGGGTTTACAGCCCACGACACAGCTGTCACTTGATGTGATGTAGGGTTTACAGCCAACGACACAGTGTCACTTGATGTGATGTAGGGTTTACAGCCAACGACACAGCTGTCACTTGATGTGATGTAGGGTTTACAGCCAACGACACAGTGTCACTTGATGTGATGTAGGGTTTACAGCCAACGACACAGCTGTCATTTGTAATGCTTATTGGTGAATAGGAGCTTATTCAATCACAATGAAACAGTACAACTTTAATTACATTTCCAATCTCACGACCTGCTTCTCTATTTCTCGTTCTCTCTCTCTCTCTCTCTCTCTTCCTTCCTCTCTCTCTCTCTCCCTCTCTGTGAGTGTGTGTGTGTGTGTGTCTTTCTTTCTCTCTCTCTCTCTTTTTTTTTTTTTTACTTTTTTCCTTTTTTTTAAATTTATTTCTCGTTCTCTCTTTGTTGTTTCTCTCACGCTCATCAATCAATAATAGGAAACCAACGTAAGCAAGTTTGTCGCATGAGAATATATCAAAGCCGTGAGAACAGCTCGAAAACAACTAACCAGGTTTTAAGTGTGCCAAATTCGTGTATTAAAATAGAATTTGCTTTATTTATTTATGGTTATGTACTCTTAAATGTGTTCCTGTTCATCTGCTTTAAATTGAGCAGGACGCGAGAGTTTATTTAATAAGCTCTCTTTTCCAACATTCCATAATCAGAGAAGAGTTCCAGTTCCGGTGATATAAGTAGCAAGTCATATGTCCTCCTTGCCTTTTCTTAGAGTGTTGAGTGTCGGCCAAATCCAGTGATCTTTACCCTCTGCAGCATTCTCTACACACCCTAATTATTCGCACATCCGCACTGTTCATTTACCATCAGATTGTCTTAACCATGTCTAGCTGATCATGCATCAAATTCCTTTCCAGCGCTTTAACAAAAGCCTATATGATTTACTATTTTATTTATCGGCGAATGAAAGTTCAATGTGGTGATGAATGCCTGGCTGTCCAGCTAGTGTATGAGGGAAGTTTCACCACGGCGTGACTTCTGGGACAGACACTATTTGGTGTGCTTGACCCAATCATGAACATTTTGATTATCTAAAAAAACTTTGCTAAGATTCGATGTGCTGTGCTAAATGGGAAAATATTACTCGCTAGCTGTAAACAACAAAAACACGACATGCGAACTGCTTTTCTAAGGACATTCGAAGTAGAAAGAATAGATATTTATTTCATTCAAGGCTAGCTAATTTATGAACAGACAATTTATTTCACAGGCAATGATTAATCCATTTTTTTATATACCGATTTCTCAGCAATCTGTATATAGGAGTTTAGAATGACAAGTGAAAAGCATCAAGTTCTTTGGTAATAATCGGTAACTATACCTTTGTAACATTTGTCAACAACCCTTTTTTGTGTGTGTAAGATTTGTAACCCCTTTTTTTTTGTAACAAATGAAAGTCACATTTTTGTAACATCTGTCAACACAAGTGAATTATTTGTCAAACACATCACATCGACATTACAGCACATGGTACATTTTCATATTATTTTAGCTCAGTGGTTCTCAACCTTCCTAAAGCAGCAACCCTTTAATGTGGGTTTTGGGTGCTGTGGGTGTGAGGCAAACCTTCGAAAATAAAAGTTGTTCAAAGATCAGGGGAACCGTAGCACTAATATATTGGTTCTAATATATCATGTAGAGAGAATTTATCGTGTTCGATAAGGTATTAAATTAGTTACATTTTTTTTGGGGGGGGGGGGGGGGGGAGGGGGCATTATACAGTCTGACAAGATAATATAAGAAATACATTCTAATTAGGTTCTAATTTTTGAAAAAAAAAGGGAAAAGCATCTGCTGGTTGCAACCT
>CAJHNH020000614.1:190780-253377 GCA_905116865.2 Candidula unifasciata
TTTTGTAGTGTAGTTTTTGATACTAAACTCCATGCAGTTGACCCGTGTTCAAGATGTGGTCGTAAACTTTGTGTGCTAAGTATTTTCCTGCTAGCGCCCCATGTTGTTCCGCTTAGTTTTCTAATGATAGCTATCTTCCTACTGGCTTTTATTTGCTGTCTTGTAAATGTGTTTTCTCCATGTTAACCTCTCGTCAAACGTTATTGTTATTTTTATTACTTGTTGTTGCTGTTGTCATAGCAGCAGCAGTACTATTATAACTTTCATTGAATCTCTTCTTATGTTTCATACTCAGTTATAGCCACTCAGGTGACTCCACCTGGTGAGGGTTGGGATAAAAGTTTCTTCTTGTTATTGTTGTGCTCACGGATAAAGACTTTGCCGAAACGTTCGGTTGCTTCTGTTGCTTTCCCCGTTCGTTTCCTAATTTCGAAAAACCAGCTCGACTGCAGTCACCCTCGTATTCAGCATACAGCGATTATGTGGATTTGAAATAAAATTGTCTAGGGTGCTTTTGTTAAGAGGAAACAAATAGAAACAAAAAAGAGAAATTATAATTTTAGGAAGGCGTTTCACACGAAACACAATTGTGAGAAAAGTAGATTCCACATACAATGTTAGATCAAGCACACAATAGAGAACAGAATGAGCAACCGACTGCAAGCTTTAACTGTGCATGACGCCACAGCAAAATGATGTTGAGGATGATAACGATTATTACCTGAAGCAATTTCAGCTGAATATCAGCATCATCATAGGTCACGTTTGCGAAAGCTCCACAAGTACCTTGATCAAGAACGTACATGTAAATAAGCGATTCGTCCTTTGCCTCCTCGTTGCTTGTTTCATCACTGTTGTGTTCTTTGAAGTGATCCTTCTTGCAGCCTTCTTGGCTTTTCCCATCGCCTCCATTTGATGGTAGAGCAGCGGTTTCTGCATTTACGATATTAGTTCGTTCAGCTGTATAAGAAGAACGAAAGCCCATGAACATTTCTTACTAAAAATGTAAATAAAACAAATGTAAACGAAGACTGTAAAGGTGTAGTCAAATAACGATGTCAATTTGTATGTCATTGGTGTATCGGCATATCTTCGTCTTCCTTAGGCTTCGTCCTTAAAAGAGCGGTTTGCAGGTTGTGTTTTGGCCTACAGCTAGACTGTGATGTGTAAGCTTTCAACCAACATATTTAACTTCAACAGACTCATAATTAGTCGCCTCTTACGATATGCTTGTTAGTGGACACACATTCTTTTTCTTTAGGAATGAGACACCAGTACCCACACGGAAAGCATCGGACATATACTACTAGACTCGTGTTGCTATAGACTCATCAGCAATCCATGGGTAGCCTTCACTTCCCAGAACATTGCCTTATACTCGATTTTAGACTGGATAAACCTGGCATCAAATACCTTTATTTTCTCTATCCACCAACTGCGGATTCGAACCCAAGACGTTAGACGGGCTGGTGAAAGTCAAACCACTACACTACCGCTACCCTGTTGGAAAAGATGAGTTCTCATCTTATGAGAACCACGCTAGGCTAGTGGCTAGCATGCATTTTATGACCCAGTGGTGACCTTTAGGATTAGACCTGAAGAGAATTTCTGTAAAAATGGCACATGCTTTCAGATCGACTCAGCTAAAGATGGATACCAGGAAATGGCCAAATCTCCCAATGCCACATGAACATTCTCCGCTTGGTTGCCTATACCCGGGGGATCGTCCATGGTAATCCTAGAGTGGTCTACGAGTGAGACAGTAATCTACGATGGAATACTCGCCAGCAGCAGACAGCAGAGAATGCACCAAGAATGTCTATTTCACAGTACTAAATTATTTCTCAATAGACACAAATCATGTATATCTTCAATCTTCCAGTATGGTTCAATTATAGAAGCATTCAGTTGTGAATTTCTCAACCTATTTTATGTCATTATCATATCAGTGCAATGAAAAAAAAACAAAAGTATATACTTGGGTGTCTGGTAGAAAGTTCGCACATTACAAATATTCCAAGTGCTGACCTTAAACCTATACATTGCAACAGTTATGACCACTTGGCAAAATCGACACTTCTCTTACAGCTTTGAAATCTTGCTTTGGGCATGAAACCGGTTATTTGTTCGTGGAAAATCGCCTCATCCATATACATTTACTCTCGCCCTTGCAGAGATTAATAAAAATTTTTAAAAAATTTTTTAATTGCCTAAATGTTCAGTATTTTGTCATTGTCACTGCTCATATTTTTGTCAGAGTTAAAGGCTGTCTTCTGCCAAATCGCACGTAGCCAGACATCAAAACCCAATATATACATGACATCGGCGAATAACACTACATATATATGTCTGTGTATATGTATAAAAACAACTTTTTTTTTAAGAAGCGTGACATTAACTAACAAAAGAAATATGAATTATCACATAGTTTACTGGAAGTAGGATATTGAATGAGTTTAGTTTACAATATGTATGTCGAATTTTTAGCACGGATACCACTAAAAGGAAATCGTTTGAAAACAGGTTGTTCTGTTTTGACCCCCAGAGACAAACACAATTTGCGAAGTAAATAAAAGAGACAAAGTTCAGTTTTCCAAAGACAGGACGAACTAAAACAACAAAAAAGTTATATTTAATATTCAGCATGGCCAGGACGAACTTTTAAAACTCATTTACCGTCATCAATATCTCGCTTGGAAACTATACGTTTTCCAATGATGCTGACAGTCAGGGTGAAAGCTGCGGTTACAAAATAATGTCCTGGTTCTGCAATAATTCGAACAGCTTCAGAGGCAGGGAAGTATCGGTCTAGTGATTTGTTGACAGATTCAGCCACCTGCGTGAAAAATGAAATAATTTGTTCAGTATTTACCCGAGTCTCAGTATAGATTTGTTTCACCCAAAAATTATGTAAAATAACGTCACATAACCTTTGACCCGTTAGGGTCGTGGAGGTGTATCGATCGGAAGCACTAGCACAGAAAACCCGCTATATTTCACAGTCTTCGATTGATAAATAAGTGTATGATAATTTAGTCCGGTCAATTTCTTGATGTTGTCATTCTTCTTTGTCCTCCTCTTCTTTGACTACCACCCCCACCCCCCCCCCTCGCCTTTCCTTTTCCAGTGTTTCTCTAAGTAAAGGCTTTGCAATCGAAACATGTCTCACCACGTGCCTTAGCCAAGCTAGCTTGTCACCTTTCACCACTGCCAAGAGAGGCGCCTGAGGTCTTTAATATTTGAATATCTCTAACATGTTTGTTATTTATGTGTTCTAAATAACTAATTCGTAAAATGCGTCTGTAGCATTTACATTCGAAAGGCTAAATCCTCCTTTCCATTCCCACAGTGAGAGTCCAACTCTCACATCCGTATTAAAAAAAAATAGACAATACCACTGATTGGTACATTGATGCTGATTCGGTCTTTCATGTCGTATTCAGCTGGGATGTGTATAAACTTTGGTTACTCAAAAACTTCTATAACAAACAGCAATACCGAATTAATACCGACTACACGAGACAAAGAAAAGCTAACTTTTAGCTTGTTATTCTGCTTGGTCGGCGTCTCTGGCTTAGGCGTTGCGAACGAGCTTCGTAATGCCGGGGTGCCGAGTTCGATCCCAGCTGCGGGCTTTGGGTCTTGTGTTGGTTTTGACAGTGGTATCGAAAAGCCGACCGTCCAGAAGCAATTGCAAACTACTGGACGTAAACTACCTAGAAAAACCACAACAGCCAAAAAATGCTGGGGTTGGTTCTGCAACGTCCTGTAAAGGATACGCAATTAACTTCTTTTTCTTTTTTTTTTCTGCTTGGTCTCCTTCATTTCGACTCTGTCGCATCGGGTGGCGAGGAGGATATTTTGCTGCATGCACTTCTGGCCACGAAAACACCGACATCGAAGTGTTGCTGAGATTCTTTTATGGTATCTTTCCATCGTGTTCTTGGTCTAACTCATGTTCTACTTATCTGATAGATGGGAGGTTGTATGGTATGGCGTGGAAAAGCATTCTCTCCAAGTGGAAATTAATTTTATTATGTATTTTTGTGTGAAGTTTAGTACTGGTTTTGTGTCGACTGTTTCAGACTTGAATTCATTCCCGATTTTATCTGTTCTCGTCACTCCTGCAACCTTTCGCATGTATCTCCTTTTGATCATTACTAATTTTCTCTTCTGGTTTATTGAGAAAGATCATTCAAGACACTGGTAGCATATATTAGGGAAAATATGCTTTGTATATGATGTTACTTTGTGTTGCCTTGGACTGTCCTTTGCTATAAGATGTTGGCTAGCTACTAGAATACATGATTTGCTTTACTGCATCTGATGATAGCTACTCAACATACACAAATGGTTACCATTACCGTCAAGGGGCGTATTATTAGGCGAACAACTAGTTGAGTAACTAGGTAACTTGTGTGGGTTTCAGCTCATATCGCATCAATATCTCTACTAAGGGTAACACATGAGCATAGCTTTCTGCGATAAATACACCGATGCCTTTAGTCATGTGGGTCTCAAAAGTTGTAGGGAGAACATTTTGTCATCGTAATTAAATCTTTTGCTCCTACTTCTTCTTGTGCGTAGTCAAGAAAAATAACGATTGGCACGATGTGTTGGGACATATCAAGACTGCGATATCTGCACCCCTGGGCCCAATACACTGATTTTCATCAAAACAATAATCAGTTAGAATTTCATGATATACTTGTTATGAGCAAGTGAATCTATTATATTTGTTCCTCCCTTTAGAAGAGGGAATCCCTGCAGCTAGAACGGATGTAACTACACCTGAGCACGACCAAACCTGAGCAAGAAAATAACTCAGTGATTCCGAGTTCAGACTATAGTGGAAACTCTAACAGCTGACACAGCCTGAGGCACACTACAAACAAATATAATTAAACAAATAAACGCACCTCCTCAAATGTGACGTAGCCATTATACTTTCCAGGAAATCCCCCGCCGATGTCTATAATTTCCATGTTTAGGCCAAGTGAGAGTCCAATGTTGAAAGCACGGTGAGCTTGCTCGATTGCAGTTGCGTAATAATCGGGAGAAGTCACGGGACCACCTACGTGAAAACTGGAAATATAGGTAATTTTGTGCTGGTTGTTTGTCACATAATTTTAATGGAATAATGGATTGCGCTTTCTCAAACAAAATAAATGACATGAGCTCCTAGTGTTACTTAGCCTATAAAATCTATCGGAAGTAAAAGTGTGCATCATCATTTTGACAAGCTGAACATGCTTGAACAGTATAGCAAATTCATCTCTGTCACCCATGCATGCAGCGGTTTAAAAAATCATCTTCATTTTTGTCCCAGGATATGCTGGTGTGAAAGGCAGTGAGGGAGCAGACTCTCTGATTGGCATTGCGACAATCAGGAATAGGTCCTCTATGAGCAGGAGAGACATCATCAATGCCATACAAGAGACTAAACGCTGTGACAGGTATTGTGAGATTTTGTGTTATAGTGTCTCTGCGGTAGCAAATTAGCCGCCTAACTTCACGACGAGAGTGAAAAGCTTACGGTTGGTTCATCGGACAGACGATAGACTTTGGCATTTGTCAGAGAGACTCTGGCAGACATTTATCGGACACTTTGGCTCTAAGGGATAACCAATTCCTTTCCACTAGGGAATCAGACCAATCTACCGAGGCCCATCACCCGTGACGTTCCGTTGAGTCCAGAGCCAGCTCGAAGCCTTTTCTGCTGCTTTGCCCAGTTTTTTCAATGACCGTTTATGCATCCTGTCCTCTCAAGCCTAGCTGCTTTACCACATTGTATGTGGAAGTGGAGATAAGTCCTCTTGAGCCTACCTCGACGGCGAAGATTTTTGCTGAGTACGCTTCGTCTCTTCTCAAACAGGCCACGAGCTCACCGTATTTTTCGAGCTTGTGCAGTTGATTTTCTTCCATCCGCGACTTGTAGGTCTTTCAATTTGACTATGGATACTTTTCGAAAAAAAGGCAGGTCGACAGCCAGTAACCAGTCCCTCGCGACTTTGTTGACTTTACATTTAGAGATCTGGCCAGACTTGAGAAAGCACATGGGGAGGATGGTAGGATTGGCCCTTGCGTTGGCCCTAATCCTGGCTTGGTCCACGCGGTCCGCTAATCAGAACAGAATGGGAGTTGTTAGCCTAAAAACACTTGGAGTCTTATGAGCTTCGTGCAGGAGGTGATTCTTCTCTACACCCGATGTGAACATTACTTTACTTGCAGAACTTTGAGCCTATCTGCAAACATAGGCAGTGCCAGTATATATCGCATAATACCACCGTGGTATCTCGTGTACATCCTAGAATTTCCCATATGGCTTGATTCTGTATGCGTGAAAGATCTTCTTTCAAACGAATAACGAACAATATCTTAGTCAGTATCAATTTCATTTAAATGCCATTATGTCATAAACCAACTCACGCGAATATCGTCGTGTATCACACGCACGTAAAACCATGTCTTCCACTTTTTAAAAATTAAATTACATACATATAGGTGTGTGTGTGTGTGTGTGTGTGTGTTAGAGAGGTTATTTATCTTTTTTAAGTATATTTAGTAGTTGTTTTTTAATGGGAATTCGCCTGTAGAATTTTCAGCATCTTGTGCAGTGCTGATAGTATGATAAAAGGATAATGAAACCAAACACTATAAATACCATTCAAGTTATTAACAATAAGTATGAATATGAATGATTATAAGTCGTACTTTTTTTCTCTCGAAAATTGAATTATTAGTATGAGTTTAATTTGCTTTACAACAATACCATGTGTAAAATCAATTATTCACAATTTTCTCCCCCCCTCCCCTCTCCCATCCCCACACCACCCCCACTTTTCTTTCTTTTTTTCCCTTGCGGCTGCCTTCTTTGTATTCAATGCCCATAACTGCACAAGTGCCTGCCACGGCAGCTAGACTGTCCCATTGCTACTCAAATTTGGCCGAGGCAGCTACTGTTTCCTCATGGACGGTCCCAGCGTCGCCAGGGGGCGGAAATGTATACTTTGGGAAACACTGATCTAGAAAAGACAGAGGGGTGCCAGCGAAGATTGTGGAAACAGTATCATGTACTAACAATACTGAGAAGCCGAAGATTAAATGATCTCGGTATCATTTGTAAGTACTGTATCAGCAGTTACCAGCAAAACTTCATATTAATATACTAAAAGGTTTTTGCACATTAGAGCCTATTCTGGCAAATAAATCAAGCCAGAAATTAACAAAGTGGAGAATGGAATTAAAGAACGAAGTTAAAAAGATACCGAGGATATAGCGTGCGCCTATGAGGTTTTGATGATGATGATGTTGATGAAGACGTTGTTGATGATGATGATGATGATGGTGAGCACACATTAGTATATCTATTAAAAGATTATTTCGTTTCATACCTGACTCCCACAACATTGAGATTCATTTTTGCAGCTTGAGCCAGAATTGCCCTCACCTCTCTTGTGTGGCAACCAAATTTTTTACTTAGATTATGTATCATTATTGGTCCATTTCTGGTCCAAATTCGCAGAACTAGCCTGCAGAACAGGAAGTAATGAGATTTTTGAATTTAAGTAAAAGGATTAATGTTTTTTCTGCCAATTCACACTTTTTCGTAATTCACTTGACGAAATATGACAGGAAATGCATTGTTTAATAAACTTGTCTATATTTGTTTACACATATTTTAACAAAGATTCCTTTTGATCGTCATAAAAGCTATGGAAATACAGCGATATGAAATATTTTAGCATTGTTAATGACAAATCTGATACTTCGATATTAAATATTTTGGCTATTAATAATGTCATGTGTGATACTAGGACATTAAATATTTTAACTATGGTTAATGACATATCCGATAAAAAAGGTAAAGTCGGGAGATATATACCAGCCTCATTGCACACGGTTATAAACCATACGTGCTCTGCCACCAGTACGGACAGCTGATAAGAATTGTCCGCCTGTGTTGCCGTCCTCACGCAACTCTGTAGCTACAGCGACGTTCCTCCGTTTACCCCAGAGTACTCCGGTACCCATTTCCTAGAGACTGGTTGAACCCCGGAAACCACCCGGTTTCGGGTGGTTATTAGACACGCAATACGCCATATATGATACTTCGACAAAAATACATAATTCATTGCAATATTTCCCCGTTGTAAATTTGAACAAAGAATACACAAACAATAGATTGCCCAATTTATTGCCTGGCATATTTCGCTGTGTCTCGTCAGGTGCATACTACAGTAACAGTTACATAAATGAAACAAATAAGTTAATTCTTCATAATCGAAGTACAATTTCAACAACGATCAATACATAACTGTCTGTTTTTAACCAGGGCAGCCGTAAAGACAGAACCATCTCTTTCTGTATACAGAATTCCGGACGCAGGTGACAATTTATTGTTTATGACACATACGATACTTCGACAAAAAAATAATTCATTCATTGTTAATGACATATTTGATATTTCGGCATTTAAATATTTTATTTACTTGAAAACTGAAGCCGCGAGGTTTCAGGCTAACAGTCCAATGGTGCGCCTGGAAGTAGACCGAAACCAACCAGGTCAGATTTTTCCTGCACAGCCACGCGACGAGCCAAGCAAGCCGGCAGCGGTGTATTTGACTGCTGCCACTCAAGAAAAATTGAATTATTATAGGACACTTCCTTGCCAATGTTAATTAGGGCTATTTGCCATTGTGACTGGAATTCTGGTGGTGCAGGTTATTGTGCATTTCTGTATTAATTGGGACTGTCAGTGAAAGTAAACTTTCGTTGAAGATATAGCCCTTTAAAAATTTTTTAATATTACTTGTGTTTAAATAAAAATTTAAAAACAAAACATATTTCGCTGTTTTTTTTTTTTTTTTTTTTTTCCTTTTTCTTAGATACCACATCTCTGAATATTTCTGAGACAATAATGTGTCTGTATCTCTGATTCCCAAACTGTTAAATACTAGTGCTAGTTTTACAGGTTATGTCTGGTGTGCAATTAAAGGTAGAGAATAAAGATATGTCACCGCTGGAGACAAAGATAAAGAAGAAGACAAGATATTAAATATAGGGATCTAGTAAGGCCCTTGTGTTCACTAGGCCTACATATAGAGCAGCGGTGGAAACTAAGGTGAGATAAAGGACGGGAGAATAAGAAATCTATATACTAATAAACTACAAACATTCACTAACTAGTGCCTGTGCAGAATAAAGAGAACTAAGTGGTATGAAAGAATTATTTATGCTGAAATATGGAAGCGAACAAGTTCTAGTGGACCAAGAGATGAAGAACAGACGCTGGCGTTGGATAGGACACCGTTGAGAAAATCTAAGAACATTATAACTAGACTGTCTTTGCACTGGAACCTACAGGGGCATTGCAATAAAGCAGACCAAAAACATAACAACAAAACACGGAGAAGGCAGCTAGAGAGTGAAGTTAAAATCAGGGTGGGGAACCTGTGGTGAGCTGCATGCAATAGCCAAGGATAGAACGATTTAACTTGAGTTGACTGAGGACCTATGCTCCAGTGTGGCATATAAGTCATGAGAAAAAGAATGATAAACCAAGCATATTGACATTTAAATACTCTATGTATTGTTGATGAAAAAGTTGATACTTTCAAATTAAAATTCTTAATTTTTGTAAATGAGACAGTTGATTCGTTGGCATTAAAATACCGTGGTTATGATAGTAGTACAGCTAATACCTTGGCGTAAAATTACTTTAGTTGAACTCAGTGGGGCCACAGATAAACTGACTCTAGTTATTGTTAGTCACCGGCTGTATCTTTTTCAGTAAATCCCCGGGTGAACCACTCAACGCAGTAGCAAACTAGCATTCATATAAATAACTAATTAGGAAATAAAATACAATACCTCGGTGTTGAGGTATATCATTTCAGTAAGTAAAGGAATAATTTTACGCCACTGACACATCAGGTTTACCAATCGGCATCCCACGGGTGCCATGAGACAAGAATGGATTGTAATTGAGTTGATTTCGCGAATGCCTGGCTTAGCCTTCGTCTTTGTGCAAAGTTATGTGTGTGTTCGATGCAACCAGTGTGCAGATACTTTATCTTGCAGACACTGCGAATATGGTTGGTCTGGTACTGAACAGACAGAAACGATTTTATCAATGTCACGCGCAGCACTAGCCGGCGAGACGAATACGACAAAGAGTATGACTCCGTTCAGGGGCAACTTGGAGCTGCAAGAAATAAACATTTCCCCAGAGAAATAAGACGTTTGAATAATCACATCAAAGCATCAAGACGTTTAAATAATCAACACAGAAAAGACGTCATAAGTCGTTTTATACTCCTGGAGCTTTAGGGGAAAAGGTCAGAGCACATATTGCTGAAAAGATAATAATTTCTAATCATGAATAATGTCACTGATGATGCAATGACTACATCACGCCTTGCACAAAACGTTCCATGCTGCCTATTGCAGGGCAATCAAATTTCCCGTGTGTGTGTTCCGGGGTCATATTGTTTTAGAAACTTCAATAGACCCCATGTTGGTTCTAGGGCTACATAACCGCTTTAATATTTGCGTCTTTCGGTCTATGCAATTTCAGCAAACTCCTAGTTATGCGCTTTAAGCCCACCCACCATCTTCAACTGGTGCTTCTGTGCTTACACAGGGGTTAAATTGCCAAAATGTTAAGTTTTTTAAATTTTTTTTTTTTAATTATAAAAAAATAATATAAGAATACAACCGCACCTGGCGTTAGGGTAATGTTTCTTGATCTTGGTAAGCTCATGGGCGCTATCAAAAGTCATGAGATCGACGTTGTTGGCAGCTGCATAAGTGAGATAGCCGCTCGGTTTGTATGGGTTGGCGTAGATGATCCGTGACGGGTGGACTCCCAAGTTCAGGATCTGCTCTATTTCCATCTGTTGAATAAATTGCCTTAGTGGTTTTTTATGCATAGCACATAAACTTTATCATTTTATTATAAGTGTCTAAAATATAAGTGTCTAAAATATAATTGACAATTATAGACGTCTGAATTTGAGCTTTTTGCTTGCTGTTGTAATGTGGACAGGGCGCTTATGGGAGTGCCCCGAGTGCTATGTCGTTAATTCTTAAATCAACATTGAACATCTTACACTAAAGATATAAACAACAAGATAAAAAAGAGAATCGTCAAATGGTATGTATATCTAACCCTGTTATGTGGTGCAGACAGTGAAGAGACAACTGGAAGATCGAATTGAGTCTCTCGAAATGTGGATGTATATAAGAATATGTAGTATTTTTATGGGGGGAAAACAAATCAAATACAGAGGTTCTGGAAAGACTGCTGTTGAACTGCTTTCACCAAAAGTTAGATTAGACAGTAAAGGGCAATTTGTTTCTTGTTCACTAACATAGGAACGGAGCAACTATGTGGGTGACCTCTTTGTCATATTTGGAACTGTGATTAGTTGCCTTGGGTCACTGGTTACCAACAATGGTGACACAATGAAAGAAATTAAACGGCGACTATCAATTGCTCTTCAAAGACTAAAACAACTGAATAAATTATGGAATTGTACAGATAGAATTACAAAGGTCAGATTTTTAAGAGCATGCATCTTTCCCATTGCAACATACGCCTGTGAGACCTGGACACTTACTAAACAAGCGGAACAGCGCATAAATGCATTTGAATATAAATGTTACAGACAGGTTCTAAGAATATCTTGGGTAAAGAAAAGAACAAATGCATCCATACTTCAAGAGCTGAATATTGAAGAGGGTTGGCTAGTAAAGACAATAAAACAAAGAAAATTGAAATATTTTGGTCACTTGAAACGTCGTGGAGGTCTAGAGAGAACAATAATGGAGGGGTATATGCCTGGGAAGAGAGGAAGAGGAAGGCCAAGGAGAAGATGGGTGCAGGATGTGGCAGATGATCTCCAGATGGGTGTATCAGACGCAGGACATCTTGCTCATGATAGGAAGGTTTTCCGGAGGGTTGTTATGACAGCGAGGTTCCGCGAGGGACATGCTACTGAATGAATGAATGAATGATTAGTTGCCTGTCGGTGCAAAGGTCTTGGGGTTCTATTTCGCAGAAATGCGGATTTGTAATAAATAAACTGGCCTCTTGGGTTAACCCTATTTCAAAGAAGGGTGCCCTAACATATCTGGAAAACCAAGGCAGTTGACATGATGTTGACCATATCGTTCATTAGTGGCCCAAGGTCAATAACAATATAAATCTAGCACCATATGTCTGAGGCGCCTTCCCCTTTTTTACTTTCTTTTCCCACAAATATTTGTGTCTGTGTATAGTTTTGATAATTTAAAGGGGTAAACGAATGTTGAATGTGATATTAAGAATCGACATCACAGCTCTCGTGTTACCCCCATAAGCGTTCTGTCCCCATCTTCGGCAGCAAGCGAATAGTTCTAGTTCCGATGGTACAAGTGTTGAGCGTTGGCCAGATTCCCTGGTAACAGCTCGTAGCGCAATATCCACAGAGTGAAATGCTCTGTTTATGCCTTAGCCCTGTTCACTTGCTCCCAAAGGGTCCTCACCATATTTTGCTAATCATACATCAATTCACCACCAAGTGGTGCAGAACCGGCCAGTTTATCTGACTGCTAATTTCCCACCACAACCGTACGGCCTGGAGAAAATATCCTAATGATGCTAACTACCCAGGACTTCTGAAGTCATGTTTGCCATCTGCACGGAGCATGCCTGTTTCTACCTCTCTCAACATGTTTTGTGCGTCAGTTCAGCTGCAGTCACGACATGTTCGTACAACTAACTGATTATCAAGCCAGCAAAAGGCACCATTGACCGATTCTAACTCCATTCTCAAACTAGACGTTGTTTTATCATATACCAGACTTTATTCCACTAAGCGACGTTCATTTGCTTTGCTTTGAACCCCCAGGCACTTCGTTTGCCCCTCACTACAGAGCATTCTGTATAGATAATCACATCACCTGGGCGGGAATTGTCATGAATCCTTTGTTAAACTTCTGATTCTGCAGCACAAGCTGGCCGGTCCCTACACTCGCGAGCTGAAGTGATAAGAACCCTACACAAGTCTAAAACCTGCTCGTACATATTGACCCGCTCAATTCTTACCCAAATTTATCAAGCCTGCACACATGTTAATTGTGTCTTCAGCTTGTGCCATCCAAGACCTTCCTCTTTTCAGTCTGTGACCCTTAGTTCTACCCAGGGCTTCGTGCAAGATGTGCTTCTAGTCTGCTGCTACTATGAGACATGACTTTGCTTGCTGAACTTTGAGCCTATCTGTAATAGTAGGCAGTACAAGTATAGGCTATATCGAATACATACTACAGGGGCATCTCTTGAATATCCCAGAATGACCCGCACACCTTCATCCTGTATGCGTTCAAGTTCCATTAGTTGACTCTTTGATATGGTAAGCATTCCAAGTCCATAATCTATCACCGACAGGATTACATGCTGGAACATTGTGAAAAACATTCTTTGTTCCATATTCATTATTGCCATAATCTTGGGAGCATTGAGTCGTTGTCGGCATTTCATCGCAACCGCCTGCACATGATCCCTAAAGGACAGGCTTCTATAGAAAATGATATCCAGCTACCTCAGTTTGCTCTCTTTTTTGATGTTACTGTTATTATTATTCAGGCTTGGAGCGTCAGCTCTTACTATTCTATTTTCCAGAAAGCACCACAAGACAGCCGCCCTTTTCTGAGTTAAGGACAAGGCCCACTTCAGCACATCAGTCACAGTCAATTTGTCTACAGTTGCCTGTAGCTCTTGGGAGATCTGCTGTCTATCACTCCCCTGCTATGCAAGAACTTCATCTGCTAAGGTCAATATCCTTCCAATACCTGATGCTTCAGGTTCTGCAATCTTGCTTGTATACACATTGAAGAGCACTGGTAAAATGTAAGAACCGTGGAGTAGTCCATGTGCCATATTACATGGTTCTGAGGTACATATACCCAAGCGAAAGGCAGCTATACGTGAATGCAGAAGAGCTGCTATCCAGTTTACAAACCACTGACAAACTCCATTTTCCATTAGCACAGATGTCAAAAAATATCATATTTGACTCTATTGTAGGCATCCTCAAAATCAAGTACTGCCACAACCGTCTCCTGTCTATTCTGGAACCCCTCATAAATATCAAATTCTAAAGTAGCTGCATCTGACAAGGTGTCTGTGGCCGGTAACTACCCGCATCTTTCAGCAGGAGTTCTTCCCTTTCCAAAAACATTTGTCGTTTAACAGCTATATTTTTCTCTAGCACCTTGCCAAAAGTTTTTAGTAGGGTGATAATCCTGAAACCAATAATTCTAGAATGATTTTTGCCTGGTTTTGTAAGTGTGATTAGATAGCTGTGTACCCAATCCTGGGGTACTGAAGCTGTTCTGATGCTCTGGTTGAAGTGAAAAGCCATCTCTCTTAAGCCCACATTGCTCATGCTCTTCATGTGTGCATACCTTACTCTGTCTTGCCCCGGCGCTGTGTTTTTTGTTTTTTGTAAAACATGTTTTATCCTTTCCGCTAATGATATCCTGAAAATAATAATCATTTACAGTATTAGACAAATTATCTCTAACTGAATTTCTTAGCTCCATACAGTTATGATCAGTTTGGGCTATAAATCTCTTAAAAGTACTTGCCCTTTCTCTTTTTCTGCTGTCACTGACATACCGCTTTCAGTGCACATAATGCCTGTTATAATATACCAATCCTTTCCTTGCATCTGTTTGTGAAGTTTTAAAAAAAAATACTCAGTGATCTATCCCATCCAATTTCGCTCATAAAATGTTTCCATTTGCATCTGATGCCCACCGCTTGAACTTTTCTACTTTATCTTTCCAACTCTTTCTAGCTTCTCTACATTCTTTTGTAACATGTGAGGCGTCTTTCACTTCTTTCTGTAATTGTTTAAATGCTGCTCGCTTTGCTTTCCATGCCTTTTCTACTTTTTGGATCCGCCGTCGAGGCTGCACAAAAGCAGAAGTGGTGGTTCTACTGCATACGTTCTGTCGTAGACGTCAAAGATGGGTGCTGTCCCTCTCATACTTAAAAGTCTTACGCTTTTTCACAACCCTGATCTTGCTAGCTTTAGAAATCAAGACTGCGCATGGCTTATGGTCACTGACATGATCGCCTAGGACACCCCATTTTGTGTCCAGCACTGCTGACTGGGAAACTAACGCCAAATAAATAGCCGTATCTGCATTACCAGGTCTCACTGCCATTCCAGTTGGCTACTGTCGTTTACACAGATTACGTCTGGTTACATCAAAGCCTCTGCTATGCATTGCCTTTTACATTTTCACTAGTACTGTCTCATGCTCTGCTCCGCGCACTGAAATCCCAACAAATGAGAAGCCTATTACAAGGAATTTCCTCCAACTTTTTCAGCCGATGCCAGGGTTCCTTTCTGACAAGAGAGTCAACAGCAGCGTAAACATTTACTAAATTCCAGGTTGTTCTCCCATTATCTATTTGTATAACCTGAACCTCTTGTGTACTACGATTACACTGACCCTTGTTTAACCAATTCTTCACCAGCAGACATTGTCCATGTCTTCCCTGTCCTGTAGGGTTTATATAATTAATGTATCCAGGACATATATATTTATCTATGTTTTATTCCTGCATACTTTGCTATAAATCAGTATCTCCAGTTTCCCTCGAAGTCGGAGTACAGCTGCCCATGAGGCAGGGAACAACAAAACGGTTGTACACGCAAAACTCAGGTCCAGGTAAAAGCCAAAAGTCCAAGCGGACGATTAACCGGGACCTTCCGCCGGAATTCACAGCCGGTGAACGAAGAAGAAGAAGAAGTATCTCCAGTACAGGTTCTCTCTGCTCGGCGCTACGACAATTCCAGTAACCCACTCTAAAATGCTTTAATCCAGAAGCTCCATTTTTCTCCTGACTCTCCGGGCTCCCGCTCTCCTATTTTTATGTATTCTTCCCTCTCCATTTCCTTTTCCCACTCTCTCTGTTGCCAAATAAAGATGGTATCAAGCACAGAGCACGTACTCCGTAACTCCGGCGATGATTCTTTGTATTATTAAGTTTAAAGTCCGTAGAAAATATTTTTTCAGTGCAGGAAGTAAACGGCCACCCTAGTATTGCCTGCCTGCTAGGAAAGAGGCAAGGGATGTCCTGACGGAATCCACACGCCTGGCGCTGCTCTCCCAGGTTCACGATTGTAAAAATTCTACATTATCTGACAAACACTCAAACACTATATGTATATTTGGTCGCCTGCAGGCGCACATATTCACTCATGCATACAGAATACCTAAATACATATAATATTGCAGACATAATATCTACATACATTTGAATGACTATAATCATGACCATATGCAGATAAAACAAGTATCAATGAAAATTGTCTCTGTAACATGGAGTGGAATTGTCAGGCGTATGGTGATGTTGCGAGTGTTTTCTGGCCATTGCAGTCTTGGTAATATTGAAATACGCACAGTGTAAATGAAAAATGTTGAAAACTGTTAACCACAAGCACTGAGACTTGATCTACAAATACATCACCTTGCTAGCACAGTCAAATCCCACCCCTGCATCGGCGAGACACCTGGAAACTATGGGGTGAGGATTGCACTTGAGAGCTGGTAAATATAAGTCAATGATAGAAGGGTTAGATGTCAAATCAATCTATCTATCTATCTATCTATCTATCTATCTATCTATCTATCTATCTATCTATCTATCTATCTATCTATCTATCTATCTATCTATCTATCTATCTATCTATCTATCTATCTATCTATCTATCTATCTATCTATCTATCTATCTATCTATCTATCTATCTATCTATCTATCTATCTATCTATCTATCTATCTATCTATCTATCTATCTATCTATCTATCTATCTATCTATCTATCTATCTATCTATCTATCTATCTATCTATCTATCTATCTCTATCTATCTATCTATTTATCTATCTATCTATCTATCTATCTATCTCTATCTATCTATCTATCTATCTATCTATCTATCTATCTATCTATCTATCTATCTATCTATCTATCTATCTATCTATCTATCTATCTATCTATCTATCTATCTATCTATCTATCTATCTATCTATCTATCTATCTATCTATCTATCTATCTATCTATCTATCTATCTATCTATCTATCTATCTATCTATCTATCTATCTATCTATCTATCTATCTATCTATCTATCTATCTATCTATCTATCTATCTATCTATCTATCTATCTATCTATCTATCAATCTATCTATCTATCTATCTATCTATCTATCTATCTATCTATCTATCTATCTATCTATCTATCTATCTATCTATCTATCTATCTATCTATCTATCTATCTATCTATCTATCTATCTATCTATCTATCTATCTATCTATCTATCTATCTATCTATCTATCTATCTATCTATCTATCTATCTATCTATCTATCTATCTATCTATCTATCTATCTATCTATCTATCTATCTGTCTATCTGTCTATCTGTCTATCTGTCTGTCTGTCTGTCTGTCTATCTATCTGTCTATCTATCTATCTATCTATCTATCTATCTATCTATCTATCTATCTATCTATCTATCTATCTATCTATCTATCTATCTATCTATCTATCTATCTATCTATCTATCTATCTATCTATCTATCTATCTATCTATCTATCTATCTATCTATCTATCTATCTATCTATCTATCTATCTATCTATCTATCTATCTATCTATCTATCTATCTATCTATCTATCTATCTATCTATCTATCTATCTATCTATCTATCTATCTATCTATCTATCTATCTATCTATCTATCTATCTATCTATCTATCTATCTATCTATCTATCTATCTATCTATCTATCTATCTATCTATCTATCTATCTATCTATCTATCTATTTATCTTTCTATCTATCTCCCTGTCTGTCTGTCTGTCTGTCTGTCGCTTCAACTCTACACTGGTGAGACTAAAGTAGAAAGTATAATGAGAGCAACGCACTATGGTTGATCATTGCTGCCAGTCTAACCTTCAACTCTTATATACAAGTGCTCGTGAAACAAACAGCTGGGGAAAAAAATTTACCAAATTGCAGAAATAAAAACTGTCTGGATGGAAATACTAGAAGGATTTTATCACATGCAGACATACATTGACATCAATATGAGAAGTCTGTTCCAGTTCAGTCACCAGCCGCCTTACGTCACTGCAAAAGCAAACCTTTCGCTTAATAAGTAATACTTATGGGACTATCGGTTCCGGAACGTATAAAGATCTTATTTAGTAAAGACGTTTACTTGTTCAAAACGGCTACCTTTATTCACAAAATACTATTATCCAGAACTAACCATAGAAAAGTTCCACGCGCGGCAAATGACGTCTCCATTGCTCCAGCATTCGATACAATTCCGCTAGATCTACCAGGAAGAAGGGCCGGTTGTCATTCTGATATAGTAAAGAAAATTGAATGAATTATGATATACCAGTCATTAACACCTTTTATATATATATATATATATATATATATATATATATATATATATATATATATATATATATATATATATATATATATATATATATATATATATATACATGCCTATACAGTTTTGCAGATGATATTGTTCTGTTGCGCAAAAATAATAAATACATGCAAAAGGAAAAAATACGATTTATCGACTACAGTTTCAAAAATAGGACTACAGATAAGTTATTTCAAAAATAAGACTACAGATAAGCTATCAGAAAACAAGTATATTAAAGATATTAACAACAGATCATGTAGATGTTATGCTAGAGAACAAACCAATAAAAGTAACAGACTATATCGCCTATTTGGGTAGCAATTTTGAGTCTCAAAGAGATACAACGAAGACAATTATAATACGCATCGGCAAAGCAAACGCAGTCTTTGGTACTGTTTGAATTCGTCCCTTTGTGGGATGCAATTTTTCGTTATTTGAAGCCCCACCCTGGGTTTTTTCAGAGGCCCTGAATATAGCCGGGACACGATTGTGGCCATAACGGCTAAAAGGGGTTTCTGGGACCTCTCCAGCTCATGTACTGATGCAGCTGATCCTCGTCCGCATGGTGGCACTTTGTGTCACCGGGTGTTTATCGCTTGTGTGATGTCCTGGTGGGGTACCACAAGCAAGCAAGCAACAGCAGTCTTAAAAATCCTTAACAAAATATGGAGCTCCAAGTTATACTGATTTAAGACCAAACTACGAATCTTCAGTTCTAATGTTTTTTTTTTTTAGTTCAAGCATATTCCAGCGAAAGTTGAAGAACCACCATAGATAAGGAACGAAAGTCAAATGCATTTGAAATTTAAAAAAATCACAGAGAAAAGTCATGATGATAAAATGGGATGGATTTAAAGCGAGTGACGAGATCAATGTCTGAACAAATACCTGTATCGATTACAATAAGAAAAAAAAAATGTGATGATGTATTGGACACACTCTGAGAAGAAATGAGCAAAAATTAGTAGTACTTTTTCCCCACAGGACATCACACAAGCGATGAACACCCGATGGCACAAAGTTCAATCATGCAGATGAGAATCACCCGTGGAGAGGTCCCGGAAACCTCGTACATCCATTAGGACATATTTATGCCCGGGCTATATTTCGGCCCCTGGCTAAAGCCAGGATGGGGCTTCAAATAACGAAAAATTGCATCCATCAATGGGATGATTGTGGTTAAATTGTTGAGAAAGAACTAAAAAACAACCATTGAAAAAAATAGGAAACAAACTGTCTAAAAAAAAAGAGGAAATCCAATGTAAACATTTAAAAAGAACATTATTACGAGAGGAAAAACCAATGCTGGGCTGAACTCCATATCAGAAATCGAGAAATTTGCAGGCAATAGAGCGCATTTGAGAAATAGAATGAGAGTCCTATGTGACGTCTAGCGGCATACAAAGAATGCTGATATGCGTGTGTGATATTATATATATATATATATATATATATATATATATATATATATATATATATATATATATATATATATATATATATATGTGTGTGTGTGTGTGTGTATGTATCTATATGCTTGCCTTCCTATTCGAAGGTCTTGGGTCGAACCTGAATCCCTGAGGATTGTTGCAGAACTTGATTCCCATGTCTACTAAAATTAAATATACATTGGAGAATATTATTGGAGGCATTAGCTGGCGGTGTGATGTTGACCAGTGCACAAGTAAAATACTGACTGGTTGGTAATGAATATGTATATTACACATGTATTTAACTATTTCACAGTAAGTTTGGTGCAGCAATGCTTTACAGTGTCAGTGTATTTCACTTCTGTGGATCACTAAGGTTATGAGTTATGAGTTAGATTATCTTCACAGCACTCCGGACACATCCACAGGCGCTCAAATTCCCCTCTCAACATATTCATCAGCGTCGTGTGGTTAATTGTGCCAGTCCTGTGTTGGTTAACAGGACTTTGTGTGCGTCCTGTGTGCTTCTCATGCGTGGCCGTGCCGATACCCACTCCCAATTCGTGCCTTTTTAGCAGTGATGTGGAGGCTCACCAAGGTGTGTTCGATATGAAGGTTACCGGCATCAAATCCGGCTACTCGAGGACAGTAAGTCTCTTTTCTATCTAGCTGAGCCCACCGTGTAAGGGACTGTACGTTGAACCCACTTTTATTTAAAAAAAAAAATTTGAGTAGTGACAATTGCCTTCCCTACGTATGTGTACATCTGTGTGTGTGTATGTGTGTGTGTGTTTAGAAACATATGTGTGGATGTGTGTGTAGTGTATGGCTGTTTTTCATATCGTGTATTCCTACACGTCTAGGAGCATAAACTGGCCAGTCAGACAAGTATCTTTTTTTTATTGGAGAAAGCTCAGTTTTGTGATTTTTGTATATTCTTGCTTGTAACATTGTCTATCCACGTCATGTGCTAATGTAGGCTCTCTTACCGCAACGTTCACTCGTTATTTGTGATAATGATTATTGAAAGCTAACTCACGCGAACTTAAATTCGGATGCTTACGCATCTCCTGTCCTACATCGAAGTATCAGCAAACCACTTTTGGATTAGTTTAACATGATTAGAGACAGGAGAATAACGAGAAGACAAACAGAAACAACCACTCTATAAAACTTACTTGACTTTCTAGCATGTCGACTTTCTTCAGGAGAAAACTTTCTAGCGGTAAAACGTCTCCTTCGTACAGCTCAAGATTATGATAGTCGCCATTTCCTTTACACATCTGTGTGTTTTCCATGCTATGCTGATGATACTGACTACTGTCGCACCACAGTTATGTAAAGGTGATGAGATACTAGCATTTTATAGGCTGTCGTAAGTAATAAAATTAGTTTGATCCTTCAGATAATCCCTTGATACTTGTTTCCCTCTAATTAACATCACATTGCAGTTTCTAGATGGCAATAATTCCTTTGTTAGAATTGTTTACTGTGAATAAATTTTATAATGAAAAAAAAGCAAAAGGTTTTAACTTTTGACTCTGACCGGTGAAGACTTGGTTCAGTGAACAATGTGGGCAATGCGGGTTCATTTTAAAGATGGGCACAACACTTGCAAACGAGTTAGAGACAATTTGTTAGATTATGCATCTTTCCTGTGGTAATGAATATTTTTTTATTTTTATTTTTATTTTTTAATGCAATGAACCAAGAAAAATAGAAAGAAAAAAAAACGTCGCTATCCTGCATTATCTGAACATCGAGGAAACTGTTTGTAGTCAGCATTTTGTTTCGGAAGCTGAACTATGTGGCCATTTTAAACGTCTTGTAGCCTGGGGGGGGGGGGGGGGGGGGAAGGGGGGTGGAGAAAATGGCTACTGGTTACATTTTCTGGATAACGAGGCAGTGATCGGATTCCACGAAACTATATACAAAAGTATAAAAGCACCTAGGGCTGGGTTGAGCAATACCCAGTCATCCCCTTGTGAATTTTTTTTATATTTTTTTTTAACTCCACCCTGGCTTTTGCCGGGAGCCCTGAATATAGCTGGTCCACAATTGTGGCCATAACGACTGGAAGCAGTTTCTGGGACCTCTCCACGGTGATCCTTATCCGAGTGGTGGAACTTTGTGGCACCTGGTGTTTATCACTTGTGTGATGTCCTGATGGGATAAAAACATACATACATACATACATACATACATACATACATACATACATACATACATACATACATACATACATACATACATACATACATACATACATACATACATACATACATACATACATACATACATACATACATACATACATACATACATACATACATACATACATACATACATACATACATACATACACACACACACACACACACATACATACATACATACATACATACATACACACACACACACACACACATACATACATACATACATACATACATACATACATACATACATACATACATACATACATACATACATACATACATACATACATACATACATACATACATACATACATACATACATACATACATACATACATACATACATACATACATACATACATACATACATACATACATACATACATACATACATACATACATACATACATACATACATACATACATACATACATACATACATACATACATACATACATACATACATACATACATACATACATACATACATACATACATACATACATACATACATACATACATACATACATACATACATACATACATACATACATACATACATACATACATACATACATACATACATACATACATACATACATACATACATACATACATACATACATACATACATACATACATACATACATACATACATACATACATACATACATACATACATACATACATACATACATACATACATACATACATACATACATACATACATACATACATACATACATACATACATACATACATACATACATACATACATACATACATACATACATACATACATACATACATACATACATACATACATACATACATACATACATACATACACACACACATACACACACACATACACATACATACATACATACATACATACATACATACATACATACATACATACATACATACATACATACATACATACATACATACATACATACATACATACATACATACATACATACATACATACATACATACATACATACATACATACATACATACATACATACATACATACATACATACATACATACATACATACATACATACATACATACATACATACATACATACATACATACATACATACATACATACATACATACATACATACATACATACATACATACATACATACATACATACATACATACATACATACATACATACATACATACATACATACATACATACATACAGACAGACAGACAGACAGACAGACAGACAGACAGACAGACAGACAGACAGACAGACAGACAGACAGACAGACAGACAGACAGACAGACAGACAGACAGACAGACAGACAGACAGACAGACAGACAGACAGACAGACAGACAGACAGACAGACACAGGGCTGGAGAACTGGCTAAAAAATGAAAGATATTCTAGCTCGTCTAGACGAGAGCGACGTCCTGTAAAAAAACTAACTCGACTATGCGACCTTTAAGTAAAGTCTGAGCATGTCAGTGTAATCTCTATTTCCTCTCCTTATATTTCCTTTGCGTTAACTGTCTGTTAGCTCCAACGGAAAATCTTGGCCTTCGTCAATTTCTGTACTTTGGTCTTGCTGCTAAACTGAGCTTTTGCGAGCACACAGGTTTTACATGTCCAGCTTCCTTGTTTGGAGACTGCCACCCCTTCCCTTCCCCAATCCTTTCCCCATCGCCTCTCAGGCAAAGGCAAGCAGATCTCACTTCAAAGGACACTTGTAGGAATAAACTCACAGGGAGCAAGTACAGCAGAGATCTACCAGTCGTCAGTAGAAATTATCCTCGTCGACACGCGTTTCGGCCCACGATTCCTAGACGCATTCGGAGGTGGGCCCTCCTGAGTTCATGAAGCTCAGGGCTGGTTCCCCGCTGTACGAAATTACCGGATGGTGTTTTTCTTTCGGCCAGAGACAAGACGACTTTGTGGTTTCGCAGAAGGTACTGTGAGATAAGAAGTCGCCGCGGCAGCCTAATTAAAGAAGTCAGCATGCCTGGACGACCGAGCGACAAGCTTACGTTTGGTTTACCGGACACATGTTGGACTTTAATTAGCAGGTGGCAGAGGAACACTGGCAGACACTTCGGACACGATGGACTTTCAAAGGGGTGAGAAACCCTTTTCCACTAGACACCCGGATCAGCTCACCGAGGCCCGTCCCCTACGTTGTTGCGCTGCGTCCAAAACCAGCTAGAGGCCCTTTCGGCTGCCTCTCCCAGTTTTTTAAGTGTTCGTTTCCGTTCATTACCGCGCAATCCTAGTTCTTTCACCACATTATAGAGCGAAGTGGAAACGAGGCCTCTCGCTCCCACTTCGACGGCAAAGACCCGTACCGTGTACGACTCGTTTCTCCTCAGACCGGCTGCTAAATCACTGTACTTCTCAAGCTTGTACAAATGATTCTCCTCCATACGCGACTCAAACGGGACGGTCAACTCAATCAGGATGAGCTGCCGTTTTTGCGCAGAATGGAGAACTATGTCCGGTCGCAGGCCGGTCTTACGGATCAACTCGGGGTACCGTTCATTGCCTGGCAGATCAACCGCCAGTAACCAGTCCCTCGCAGAGTCTAGCACAGATGGAGCGAATGCGTTTTGGTTGACCTTACCTTTTGGAACCTGCCCAGCCTTGAGGAAACGAATAGGGACGTTGCTAGAACTGGCTCTGGCGTTAGCCCTCATTCTAGCCTGGTCGACAACGGCTGCTAACTCTTTTTGCACCTTGTTGTGTCGCCAGGTATAGCGGCCTTGACTTAGGGCTTTCCTGCACGCGGACAGGACGTGCTCAAGAGTTTGCTTCGATTTACACAACGGGCAAGTCGGATCGTTGGTCGCAGACCATTTAACCATGTTAACACCGGACGGTAATACATCGTACGCCGAACGAACGATAAAGCTCAGTCGCAGTGGGGTCATCCGCCAGATCTCACCCCATGTGAGTATTCTTGGCAATGCGCTCTCCAGGCTGACCCAATGGCCCTGCTGCGACTGCTGGGCTGCTTTCTGGACCCGAACCTCGTTTTCGTTGTCCCTCACCGTTTGTATTACCATGTCTCGGCGTTCTTTGGCTGAGGCCTTTGACCACCAATTGACCTTCCCGTGCCCTAGGCCTCGTGGGTCGGTTTGAGTGTATCCCATTATCTCTCTCAATTTTAGTGCATTCTGGGCAGATTCTATCGCATCGAGGACTCTCCACTTCTGGCCAGTCTTTAGAGCGGGCTGGACAGCGATGACATTTGGGTCTGAAGACTCGCGCAATAGCATGGCGAGTCTTACCTTGCCGACTTTAAACTCTTCGGTTATTGATTTGAACGGAAGTACCAGCTTAGCCTGCTTACAATACAGAGCCACGTCGGTCAGACAAGGCGGTGCACCAATCCACTTTCTCAAGGCTGTGTTGATTTTCTTTTCCATGGTTTCCACTTCAGTCATCGTCACCTCGTAGACTAACAGTGGCCATAGGAGCTTTGGAATCAACATGAATTGGAGACACCATACCTTGAATTTTCCGACCAGCCTGCATCGCTCGATCGCGAGCAGGTCTGTAGCCAGTGACTCGTGTATTCGCCGGACTTCCGCTCTGTCAGATAACGTCAAATCGTAAACGCGACAGAGGCTCTTCACCGGTTCCTCCAGAACCGTGGGGATCTTTGTCCTTGCCACTGTAAAACTGGTTGCCAACACCTTGCCCTTATGGATTGACAGACTCCTCGACTTCTGCGGTTTGAACTGCATTCCGCTCCAATGGACCACCGCGTCCAATCTTTTCAGGATCGTGCGGGCAGACTCCTCACTGCCCGTTATAATAGTCGTGCCATCCATAAATGCGCGTAGTGGCGGCATCCAGTGATCCCGTATTTGAAGGCCCAGTCCGTAGCCGGCCGCCCCGTCTAACATGATCTGCATTGCCTTGACAAACAGTATGGGTGAGATCGTACACCCCATAGCTATCCCAATCTGCAACTCAGTCCACCTCGTGGTAAACGTCGAGGTAGAGAAGCGCAAAGCGAACTTGGAGAAATATTGCTCGATCATTTGATTGATCTGTTGCGGTACGTGAAACATGCGAAGGGCTCGCCACAGTAGCCTATGGGGGACTGCCCCGTAGGCGTTGGCTAAGTCCAACCATATAACGTGCAATTGTGTTCTCTCATGCTTGGCTCTCTGGATAGCCTCCCAAATCATGGTCGCGTGTTCAAGGCACCCAGGAACGCCTGGAATACCACCCTTCTGAACACTCGTATCTATGTACTTGTTAGCCATCAGATACTGTGTGAGCCGGCGAGCCATGACTGAGAAGAATATCTTACCCTCGACATTTAACAGCGAGATGGGCCTGAATTGGGAAAGACTCTTCGAGTCCTGCTCTTTGGGAATGTAGACCCCATTTGCCTTTGACCACTCTGGACATATGTGATTGCGGATCCACGCTTGTCTCGACAAGACGTGAAGCATTTTTAGGATTTTCGGGCAGCGCTTGTAAAAAACGTACGGAACACCGTTCGGACCTGGGGCAGACTTGCCGCTGGCCTTTTTAACAACTTCCTCAACCTCAGACCAAAGGGGGGGGGGGGGGGTACCATTTTAAATGGTACCTTCGGCACCGAAGGCTGCTTGAGACCGCTAAGGATCTCTTGATTGTCATCGAGAGGCTCTCTCCTCTTTTTGTCAGAGTACATCTTGCGTAGATGTAACTCTAGTTCTTCCTGACTGACAACCAGAGTCCCAGACTTCGGTTGCTCGAATAGACCTCGGGCAAACTGATACGGGTCCCTAAAGAATTTCTCTCGCTCCCTTTTGGTTCTTCGTCTGTTGTTACAGAAACGCTCAGCGCGACAGAGGGCACTGTGTTTGTTCTTTAAATGCAACCAAACTTCATACAGCCCCTCCCGTTCGCTACCTGTAGCGGCTTTGAACCGTTTTCTGAGGGCATTCTTGTCTTCCCGACACTTCAGAATGTCCCTCTGTCTCCTGCTAGTATTCTGCTTGGCACCCGGCTGTGCCTTTACTACTGTCCCGAACTCACGGGAGCAGTGTTCATACATTACATCACCAAATTTTGTAAGCTTGTCGCCTAGCGACTTCTTGTTTAGAGTTTGTTTAAGTACCTCACATAATGTAGCCTCCAACTTACACCACACCACCTTCTCGCTCGCAGGTGGAAATCTGATTCTGGAACGCACTTCTTCAGAAATCATCAAAGGAGCTCCTCCGCAGTCGACGTCATGGGCCTCTCCGGGCGAGTGGGGTTCACCCTGCCCGTCGTACCCTGACGACTCAGAAACTACCACAGGAGTAGTAGTTTTGCGACGGCGTTTACTGCGTGGAGCACCCTCGCATTTCATTCTTCCGGCATGCGTTCTCAGACCATGCAACGCCGTGAAGCTTTTCCCACATGTACAGAGCCAGCCCGGACGTTGGGCGAGTATCTGAGTCCGGGAGCTAGCAAAGTCGTCACCGAGAGTATCAATTGGATTGGGCCCTTCATTCTCCCCCCCCCCCTTTTTTCGGAGGGCCCTGGGGGCATATTTCTTTGTGGTTGTACGAAATCGGAGGTATTATACTGTGTAAGGGGTGATCAACCCGGTCCACAGTCGACATCTGTCTCCAGATGTCAGTTTATCCCCCCGGCGATACCTGGGGGCCAGTCTTTCCATAGGTGTCAAAAGGTCTTTCCCGATAGTCACCAGTCTTTCCTGGTAGTCTTGTGGGCTAGCCACGTACAATAGGAATAAACTCACAGGGAGCAAGTACAGCATGGATCTACCAGTCGTCAGTAGAAATTATCCTCGTCGACAAGCGTTTCGGCCCACGATTCCTAGACGCATTCTGAAGTGGGCCCTCCTGAGTTCATGAAGCTCAGTGCTGGTTCCCCGCTGTACGAAATTACCGGATGGTGTTTTTCTTTCGGCCAGAGACAAGACGACTTGGTGGTTTCGCAGAAGGTACTGTGAGATAAGAAGTCGCTTGAATTGTATCTATGCTGGCCAGGCTAACAGGTGTTTAGGTTGACCGTGTAGTATGTCTTTATCTTCGTCCTGGTTCACTGTCACGTGAGGTTCATCATCTCAACATCCAATCTTTTTTTTTTAAAATATGAGAAAGTATAACCAACTTTCTGTGCAAACAGGCAGTAGCGGTCCTGTTCAAAGACTGTTGCATCGCAGGATTGAGCAAGATCGGAATGTCCAATATGCATTGGAGTCTGCATATAACATAATTCTTCATTGTGAGTAAATAGACCCAAGTGTGATAATAAAGACAGTTTCATAGACCATCGAATTTCAAAAACTAACAACTCATCCTTCATTAGTAAAGTAAGGTCCCTTTTCCACGCCTGTAGGCGTATTGAGGAAAATAGGGCTAGAACTATATTTGTATAGACCAATCGGCACTTGGTGGGTGATGTGCATCACGCCGGCCGCCTTTGCTTCCCAGGACTGCACCTGGTACCCAATCAAGGCTTGGTCGATCTGCGAGTCAAGGTCATTTCTGAAAACAAGTCCGGCTCTGTCAGGATGCGAACCCAGGGATTTCCGATCCGCAGGCGGGCGTCTAACCCTCAATGCCACGGCGACTTCCCTTTGTTCCATTGAAAATTTTGAAAATGGCATCAAATGCACTTTAACTTGTAATTTTACACCGATGTGTTTTAAATGACAAAAGCTGTATTCTTGTTAGATGTCTACTGGTGTGTTTCCTCTTTTGTTTAATAATTATGTGTTTCCCTGTATTTGTCTTGTCCTTACCTACCTATTTAATTTTGTATGTGTGGGAATTACAGCTTACAAAATAAAGCTCTAAACCTGCACAGTTCGTGACAACAGCGCTAGCCCTGCGGCCTTTAATTCTCTTGCTCACGATTCGCCTGTCATATATTGCTAAGTTGTAACTATACGAGGTAAATCAACATAAACTTCCACTGTGACAGAACCAGTACAGAGAATTGTCTTATTCGAAACCACCCACCATGGAATTCGAACACTGGTGCGTAGAGGATTATGAAACATGTTCCCTAAAGCTACCAGCCACAGTCCACTGGAAGGACTCACGACCCTTCTGTGTTCTCTGCCTCATACATGTCCATGCCGAGTTTAAGTAAGACCTTGTGTCCACTGTCGCGTTCATCATAAATCGTTCTCCCGTTACTATGCCCCAATAATTTGTTTTCGAATCAACCGTTCGAATGTTTAAGATTCCGAGACATGCAGTTGTATGTGAGCATGTTTCTTCCATTTATGATTATCTAAAATAAGAGTGATTTCGAAAATAAAAACGTACGATAAATTAGTGAACAAAACAAAATACAAAACTAAACAACTCACACAACACACTTTTTATATGTTATAATGGGTTCATCATCATCATCATGTAGCAGGTCTTTTGCAGAACGTCGCTCTCATCATAGTCTGCCTGAAAGAAACTCGGTCTCTTGCCAGTTCTCCCGCCTTATGTACTTTCATTCTCAAGGAGTCACTTATATTCTGTGCCCATCTTCGTGTCAGTCGGCCCCTGCTCCTCTTTCCTGGTACCATGCCTTCTACTATAATTTTTTTCCAATCCGTCGTGGCACTTGATATGACCAAAATAATTTAGCTTCCGAGAAAGGATGCTGTTTATTAGCCAATCTTCCTTGATGTTCAGATCTTTCAAGATGTCAATATTTCTCCTCTTCTTTATCCAAGATATTCTGAGAATCTTTCTATAGCATTTCAGCTCAAAAGCCCGTATTCTCTTTCTTAAGGACTGATAGATAGTCCACGACTTACATCCCTATGTAGCCACAGGGAAGATGCAAGCTCTCAGAATTCTAATTTTTATCTTCTTGTTGGTGCTTAACCATAGACTTTTCAAGCCATTTTTTTTCTGTGGACATTATTTTCGTTTATTAAAATTTAAAAGCAGATTTTGATTTTCACTGTGCTTTTGGACAGACAATATAATATTTTCTATTCCCTTTACGCTTTTCGAAATTAGGACTGTGTCATCTGCGTACCGGAGTTCCAGAATAGGGTTGCCACCAATTTTGAGCAGATCATAACTGTCACATGTCTGGTAATTTGTTTTTACATTTCTCATTATATTTTCTACGTATATATTGACTATGTATAGTGAGAGAATGCACCCCTGCCTCACCCCCTTTTGCACCTCGAACCAATCAGATGTTTCGCCAGCTGCTCTGATGGCTGCTTGTTGTTCATGATACAGATTTTCAATTAAATGCACTAATTGCGCTAGAAACCCCATACTTTTCATAATAGTCCACAGTTTGTAGTGTTGGACACAATCAAATGCCTTGCTATAATCAACAGAACAAGCATGAAGATCTACGTTGTATTATCTGCATTTTTCAAAAAAGATTCTCATATTAAAGATTTGATCTCTAGTTCCTCTATCCTGTCTGAAACCCGCTTGCGCTTCATCTAGCTCATATTGTATTTTCCTTTCATTCCTTTTCATGATAATTCTTAAGAGGATTTTGCTAGCATGACTTATTAATGCGATGGTACGATAGTTGAAGCATAGTTTCATATTTCCTTTCTTTAGGAGAGGGATTTTTCCACGCTTTAGGCCAAATGCCACTTCCAAATCTTCGAGCACAGTGCATAGTAGATTCGGACGCTGGCCTCTCCCTCTGCTTGAATTAGTTCTGGTATTTCCTCGCAACCTGGTGACTTTCCTTTCTACAGGCTGTGTATTGCTGATCGTACCTCATCCAGTTATGTTATCAAAATCAACGTCATTGCAAATTGGGCATACCCGTGCGTGCTCAGTCCTCTGATGCAGCAGCCATTCCAAAGTACCTTTACTGATGGCTCCCATGAGGAGTTGGTTATAATGTCGTCTATCTCGGCTTCAAAGCCGGCATAGCCGTGCTTTGACGTGCGACGCAATCATGTTAGTGCCAATGATTCGTCACTATCCACCAGTCCAGTCCGTACTTCATTGATGCTATCTGCTCTGCCCATTCTTCTTCCAGCACTCTTTAGTGCATTGCTGGCCAGTTGGTCCTCCAGCTCGTCACCTTTTACGCCGGCATGCCCATCTGTGTAGATCCGAGAGAAGGTTAAGTGCGAATGCATTCTACCAATTCAGAGCGAATACTACCTGATGCATCTTCTTCATAGAAGTTGATACGATTACAACATGAATGAGTACTCGTTTTGTTGCCCATGCTAGTTCTATGAAAACATCACTGGCACCTTTCCGTCTTTCCAGACGATAGTGTTATATTGCGCTATGAAAAGGCATGAGACTCACAGCATATGGCGATGGCGACTGTGACTAGCAAGACCCTTCCGTGTCAAGAAAAGTCTTCCACAATGATAGCATGGGATTTCAGGACCATTGTTAACAACATTTGTGTTTAATCCGTTTCTTTTCAGACGCTCAGCTCTCATCTTTTCTGCAATCATTTCTTCCGTCAGTCTCATTCCCTTCCTGATATGCCCTTTCCACACAAGACAGTCTTTGGCATTTTGTTCTCATGAGTCCGCATCAAAGCCTGTATCATTCATGTCCTGCTTGCACACATCTTTATAACGTAGTAGAGATAGGCCTCGACATCTTCTTTTTGTCTATAATTCACCATAGAGGTTGTCCTTAGCGACTCTGCCATCCTCCATTCTCCAGGTGTGACCCAGCCACCTGAGCCTTCGTAGACTAGGCATAGAAAAGACTGTTGTAGTACCTGCTCTTTCCAGTACCTCAGTGTTTGTGATTTTGTCCTGCCACTTATTGCCAATTGTTCTTCTTAGGCATCGCATGTGAAAGCTATTAAGCCGTCTCCCCTGGTGCAAATAGGTTGACCAAGTTTCACTGACATAAAGCAGAGTGCTGAAAACAGAAGCCTGATAGACAAGGGTTTTTGTTTTAATTGTGAGCTTTTTTGTTCTCCCAAACTCTTTTTGTCAATCTGCTCATTGTTGTTGCTGCCTTACCTACCCTGATGTTGATTTCTTGGTCCGGCGATAGTTTACTATTCCCTGTGGGACCCAGATAGATAAAATGGTCTACTGTCTCAAGCTCTTCACCGTCAATGTAGACTGTAGGTCTGTCATTGACACCTTGCACCATAACCTTTGTCTTCTTTTTGCTGACTCTTAGTCCTAATTCACAGCACGCATCAGCAAAGGCAGATAGTAAGCATTGCAGCTCCTCCTCTGAGTGGGTGGTTATTGCGGCATCATCTGCACACAGCATCTCTCTGATAAGTACCTTTCTTATCCTGATTTTGGCCTTCAGCCTCCGAGCATTGTAAAGGCTGCCGTCAGATCGAGAATGAATGAAAATACCACCCTTCTGATCTCGAAAGGCATGTGTCAAAAGAAGTGAAAAGTATATTCAAAAGAGGGTAGGATCAAGTACACACCCCTGCTTCACTCCATTTTTGATTAAAAACTCCTCCGATGTTACACCATCAAAGTTGATTGTTCCTTTCATGCCTATGTGGAACGACTCAATAATGTTCAGTAGAGTAGGTGGACACCCAATCTTCTTCAGTGCGATGAACGGACCTTTTCGATCAACCAAATCAAATGCCTTGGTAAGATCAATAAAAGCAACATACAGTGGTTGATGAAAACAGTGGTTATCTTTATGGTCATTTTTTAATTGTTTTTTTTTTTTTTTTATAGTTGCCCGCTTCGAGTCGCTATCTACTCTTAATGTTTTCCCCCATCTTTCGTGCTGTATATGCCCATACAGACCGTGCCTCTCGCTGTATCGGCCCATCTGTACAAAGTTTTTTGCTGGACGTTGATACTGCTCTCGCAGTGCCTGTATCCCCTTTTCCAAGAGTGGAATCTGGTTCCTGCAGTACCTTCACAGTATGACGACAAACTTAGAAAGGTCATGCGTCTATTGGCATATCTGTCCATTCTTTACCGTGACTGATCACGTCAAAAGATGGATTGATGACATCTTTTCCCTTTATAAAATATAAACTACGGAAGACTACTTTGTATGCGGTTTCTCCCAGGTGGTCGTGACCACACCCCTGAAACAACCAACGACTTTTAAGTTCTTATGTGTCGACGTCTGTCGCTTGGGCGTTGCGAACTCGCTTTGTCGCTTGGTGCGGCAGGGGTGCCAGGTTCAATTCCAGTTGCAGACGATTTGTCTTGTGTTTGTTTTGACGGTCATACTGACAGCTGACCGTTCAGTAGTAGTGGCAAGCTACTGAATGTAAACTTTTTTTTTTAAGAAAAACAAAAAATAAACAACAACCAAAAACAAAAAATACCTGGGGTTGGTTCTGCAACGTTCTGTAAATGATACGCAGCTATCTATGAAGCATAATAGCATCATTCGACACATCAGAAGACGAGACAGGCTATATATGTAATATAAAGCACACCAATATTTTGGAGAAATAACACTAATTCGTCATCTTCTTCTTCTTCTTCTTCCTCTTCTTCTTCTTCTTCTGCTTCTTCTTATTCTTCTTCTTCTTCTTCTTCTTCTTGTTCGTGTTCTTGTTCTTGTTATTCTTCTTCTTCTTCTTCTTCTTCTTGTTCTTCTTTTTCTTGTTGTTCTTCTTCTTGTTCTTATTCTTGTTCTTGTTCTTCTTCTTCTTCTTCTTCTTCTTCTTCTTCTTCTTCTTCGGTGTATGGCCGTAAAATGGCGGTTACTACGTTATTCTATAGTGTACAGCTAGTGATATCTGTAAATTTCAGCCCACAAAAGAATCAAATTTAGCAAGTCCTCATTTCTTCTTCTTCTGCCTTTCTATCCTCAAATGGAGCATAGGCCCTCAACCAACTCATGCCAAGTCGTTCTTTCCTTCGCCATTGCATGGAGCTCTCCTCATGTCTTTCCCATCTTTCTAACTTCATTCTCTAGCTCTGTTCTCCGTGTTTTTTTTTTTTTTTTTTTTTTTTTTTTTTTTGGCCTTCCTTTATTTCTATGCCCCTGTAGGTTCCAATGCAAAGACATTCTAGTTATGCTGTTCTCCTGTTTTCTCAGTGTGTCCTATCCAACGCAAGCGTCTTTTCCTCACCTCTTGGTTCACTGGAGCCTGTTTAGTTCTCTCCCAAAGCTCTACATTAGTAATTATATCATAACATTTAATTCCCTCAATTCTGCACAGGCACTAGTTAATGAATGTCTAATTTATTAGTAATTCCCTTAGCTGTTCTCCATGTTTCCGCCCCAAACAGAAATACTTATTTGACACCAGAATTAAAAATTGTAGTTTAGTATTTCTTTTAATTTCTTATGACCTCCACAAATTCCCTAGTGCTATGAAAGCTCCTCTTGCCTTTTGTATTCTTATTTTAATATCTCTATCAGTTCCTCCATCTTTATCTACATTACTACCCAAATAGGTGTACGACCCCACGTCTTCGAGTGGATTGCCATTAAGAGAAACCACATTACAAGTCCTAAATTAAACAACTTTTAAGACACGCTTGTTACCCCCCCCCCCCACCTCCCCTCCCCCCCTCACCACAAAGAGAGAAAAGAAGTAGGATAACATTTCTTAGAAAATTTCAATGAATGAAAAGACATGAGATTATTGTATCCCGTTGATAATAGAGGTAGTAGTAACCGCGGTATATTTCATTCCAAAAGAAAGTGTAAAATGGTTCGGCCACTAAACTCGTTTGTTCAGTAAACAGTACACCGCAAACTGCAAACTTTATATAGACTAAGTGGAAAGACAGGTCAGCCACGCAAACCACAGAGAGAAGAAATAACAGACTCAATGGAAATCGTCAAGGGCGAAGTACTCGCCTGTAGTTTCTGCTTTGACATTGACTGAACAAGAAAATAAAGATGAGAAGGTGTCGGCAATCCGTCTTCTTCTTGTTCTCTTAGAAGAAGGCTGAATGATGAATAAATTATAAGACTTGACTGCACTCGGGAAAGGGGGGGGGGGGGGGGGGGGGGGTTCTCAAAAGCGATCCGTCCGTCATCATTTTCAGCAGCAAACGCAGAGTTCACATCAGAGAACACAAAATTTCTCATAAAATTATCATTTGTAGCGCTTGTGATGGTAACTTGTGTTGCAGCATTCTAGCTAAATTCATAAACTATTTGAACTTCCTCTTCCTAATATATATTTGAAACACTATGTGAATGTGGTAATCCATTACACTTGATTAATCCAGTAAGTGTCAGTATTTAGTGACGCTCATTATTAAACGTCAGTTTAGCTGTTTTGTCTAGCTCAGTGATTCCCAGAGTTGGCGTTACCTCCCTCAGGGAAAGGGGGCTGCGTGGTCTCGGGGCATGGTGATCGCCTCGAGTGCTAGAGCTTCCAGGTTAATCCCCGGTAAGGGCTAGGATTGTAGTGCCGGATGGTCTGTAAAAATATGGGGAGCTCTTCCCAAATGCCTGCAGCGCCTAAAGGCGTGAAAGGGGATGTTTACTTAACTAACTTAAGGGCTGGAATTTTTTCACATAGACTTGGACTTGTAGTAATTCCCCCTGAATTGTGGGTAATGAGATCGGACGCCCGTGTGTATTGTTGCGCACCTAAAAATACCTTGGTGGTTTGAAATCGTAAAGAGTACCCTAACGGCGCTGCCCAAGCAAAAATTTAAAGTTAAAAATCTACATAAAGTATTTTAGGATCCTCATCGGTGCTACAGAGCCTGTGCACTGTGCTGAGCTTCTTCAAACTGAGACTTGAGGTAGAAGAAGATTAGAGGACTTATAGGTTACTACCCGTGTGCCTTGATGTTGATCCGTTGTTCAAAACCTCAAACCTTAATCCGTCATGGGACGCTAGGATGATCAAGAGGTGGTATCAGACTTGATCATTTGTTTTTGACATGGTGGGTGGGGGGCGGGGGGGGGGGGGGTGCTCAGTCTGCCCCCCCCCTCCCGGCCCACAGGTAGGGGAGGGGTTGTTAGATTCTCAGATTCAATTTTTATCAACACTTATTGAAATGATATGAAAATAACCAACAATTATGTCCCAAAACTATATAACAAATATGTAAAATATTAATAACTAAACATGACGCTGAAATATAAAACGATGATATTGTTTATGTAACACAATCAAACAATGGTCTTTACATTTGTAATATTTACACACTTTATTGGTATTTTAACTGAATATGTCTTCTATTGCGTGTATAAATTAATACATAAATATGTGTTAAAAACTATAAAGTTTGACTTTAGAATACAACAAAAATGTCAAACTGTTGTTGAAATATAAATATGTAATCATAACATTCAACTTTCTTCTTCTTGTGCGCTCGATGCCGCAAAAGGGTTGGTAGTCACGCCTGTCCACAGCCTCAGGTCCCTTGTACTTTCAAACAATTTTGACACATATTTTCTTACATGGCATCTTCTATTTTGGTCACCATCTGCCTCTTTTCCCCTCTAGCTTTCCGCCTTTCTCGTCGTACTTCAGTAATCTCCTTCGAATGACATAACAAAATAATGTAAATGTTTCTCCTTTAAGGAATTACAGATTATACAAATTTTAGTTACGTTCAGTTGTCATGACGTCGCCGCACACTAATCCCAGCATTCACATGTTGCTCGTAGTGTTCATAAACATGTTTGCCCTCGGCAATGTGTTGTCTTAATTTTTTCAGTTGAGATGAGAACAAAATCTCAACAGAGCTATATAAATCATATCTTATATACGGAAATAAATCATGGGCAATTTGTCAATAAGTGAAAAATTGTGGGGAAGCAGCGGTGATGTGGTTTTATAGACAATTATGAGAAAACCTTAGACAGATAAATGAAGACGATCTACATTCTTCGGGCATGTCATGAGAAGGAGAACACTGGAGTACATCTTGACACTGGGTAGGTTGAAGGAGGGAAAAAGCAGACGGAGGCCGAGAGAGAAGACGCTGGACAATGTGACATTATGGCATGGAAGATCATCTGTGTAACAACTGATCAAAAGTACACGAGACACAACGGTGTGGGTAGAAGGCATACTGCATCGACTATAAGAAGAATGGGGAAAAAAAACGTCTTTGCTGTCTGGGCAGGGCCTATATCGTTTTTTTTTTTCACAACAACGCAATGCTGTTTGCTACCAAATTTATTGCAGCTGACTTTGAGCACTATTTTAAAGTAATTATGAAACTCTTACAAACTCTCTAAGCATCTGAGGTGACGACTAACATTTTAACTTTCAAAATAAATGTAAACGAATATAACACAATTTTGATGAGCATATATTTCAAAGAAAGGCAGAGGGTCATAATAAATTTGTTAGAGATATAATTCGGGAAAAGTAAAAGTCCGTGACCGAGTTAATAAGCAACATCTGTTAGAAGCTCAGAAACACTGCTGAGTTTGTAATCTCCTGGCCAGTTTATGTAAATACGCCTATGTTAACTATACACTATTTCATGGTAATGAATTACATAAAACAAATATAGCATTTCCGACATTCAACATCACATGTGGGATAAGGGATGCTAATGTTATTTTTGCATTTATAAACTACTCCATTGTAAACCAGTTCAACCCTAGATCATTAATAACTCTTTTCAGAGACGCTTGGCCACTAAAATTGACCTTGTGACAATGATAATGAGGAAGCTACCTGTGACATGTCGACTATAAATTTTGGCGTTATAAATTAACTGAAATGGAAATTGATAACATGAGAACGCAGACTGCATTTGTTTCGTTAAATAAAAAAACATCGGCAATGAATTTGATGGAGGTACGACTACAAACAATTAGAACAAAAAGATTGATTTTTTTCAAATTGGCACATATTTTCTGTGAAGGAAATGTTTTTTCAAGACCGAATGAAAAATTTTACAAATAGATGGTGTGAATAACGTCTTGCATTCAATTCATTGAGATGCAGATGATAAATTCACCTGGAATAATGCAACATTAACTACTAACTCAGGCTCTACAGCCAAAGTAATCTCAAGTGGTAGCAATAAGAAAACTAAGGATTACTGATATTAGGACCATATTCATCCACGCGGAATCACAGCAGCTAATACTACAGATCCCGAGCTGGACAGCAAACTGCTACTCTTGTTGTTGAAGTAAACATGAACATACTTTTTTTTTATGTAGCATGAAAAAAAAAACTATATAATTTTAGTTCTTTTTTCGTTTCCAAGTTAAAGATTGTTGCTAATAACAAAAGTTTCTCACAGTAAATTATGTTTACATGCTTTATTTCTCATTAGTGGATGGAACATACATATTGGTCAATGACTGAATGTTTTATTTGTCCTAAAGGCCATGTCTGTCCACAACCTTCTCTCTCTTGGGACTGATACCAAACTATCCATTATCATCTTTGTTAGTTAGTTAGTTAGTCTTTCCTCTTGTGTCGAGTGCGGCACATAGGGCAGAGGTCATGACTCTCCATGCATGGCGGTTCGTTGCAATCTGTTGTAGGTCTTGGAAGTTTGAGAGGCCCATGAGCGAGCCTTCCCTGATGATAGTTCTACGTAGAGTTTCCCTTGGTCTTCCACGAGATCTTTTCCCCTGTGGTGTCCAAATGAGGGCTTGGTAAGGAAGTCTTGATTTATCCATTCTAAGGGCGTAGCTGACATAGTTCCAGCGGCGTTTTCGTATAAAATTAGACACATACTCTTGCCTGGATTCTTGCCTTATTTGTGTATTGGTTCAGAAATCTGACCATTTGAAATTTAGTATTCTTCTAAGGCATTTATTTTCAAAATTGTCTAATTTTGTGTCTAGAGTTTTCGTTGATTTCCAGCTCTCGCATCCATAGGTTAGTACTGGAATCACACAAGAATTGAAGATCTTGAGTTTTGTGTGTTTGCTAAGTGTCTTTGATTTCCAGATGTTGGACAGTTTATTGAAGGCACTAGATGCCAGTGCTATTTTAAATGGTATTTCTGGTGCGGTATCTCCTGTAGATGACATCTTGCTCCCTAGATAAGTGAAACTGTTGACTTTTTCAAGGCTGTGTTGTTGTTCAGCGTGATATCAACTGAACTGTTGGTAAGGTCTAGAATTTTTGTTTTTTGCGGTGTTAATTTGGAGTCCAATTTGTTCTGAGAAATTCTGGAGTCGATTGATTTTTTCTTGGGCGTCTGTGTGTTCTGAACTCAGGAGTGCTATGTCGTCGGCGAAGTCTAGGTCTTCCAGAATTTTGTCAACCCATGTAATGCCTAAATTTGCGTTATTTATGCACTTGCGCATGACCCAGTCGATTGCTATACCAAAAAGCATCGGCGATGGGACACAGCCTTGCTTCACTCCTGTTTCCACCGGGAACCAGTCAGAATTGCCGGATTCAGTTCTTACACAGCATCGTGTTTCATTATAAAAAGATTTTATGATGTTGATATATTTGATGGGGAAACCATAGATTTTAAGCAATTTCCAGAATGTTGGACGATGGATACTGTCGAAGGCTTTTTGGAAGTCGACAAATTTTATCAATAATTTCGACTGGAATTCTGTAGAATCTTCAACAATTATTCTAAGAGTAAAGATGTGGTCTATGCATGACCGCTTTGTTGCTCACCACAAATTTATCTTTCTCCCCGTCTATCCTCTTTTCAGGGTTCTGCAATATTTCTGCAGTTAGAAAGGGGGATGCGTAGTCTCGAGGCATGGTGTCCGCCTCGAATGCTAGAGGTTTCGAGTTCGATCCCCGGTAAGGGCTGGAATATTTACAGGCTAACTTGGACTTCTAGTAATTCCTTCTGGTCTCTGGGTAGTGAGATCGGACGCCTGTTTGCATTGTTGCGGACGTAAAAAATCTCTTGGCAGTTGGAAATCGAAAAGAGTAGCCTAACGGCGCTGCCCAGGCAAAATTTGGAGTTGAAAATCTACCCACAGTATTTCAGGATCCTTGCCGGTGCTATATAGCCAGTGCACTGTGCTGAGCTTCTACGGACTCAAAATTGATTTAGAATAAGAACGGAGCACTTGTGGGTTACACCCGTGTGCCATAATGTTGACCCGTTGATCAAAACCTCAAACCTCCAGTCAGGACGTACCCAGTAATCTAGATGGTCTCCTTCTGATGCGCGTACTTTATTCTTTTTGCAGGTTAATTTCTTTTAAGATTCATTATGCAAACTCTCTCCACACCGTTTTCATCATTTTTCCATAAAACTAAATGCTGCATCTTCCATTTAAATTGTTACTATTCGGCATGTTATCCCTCTTTCCTGACAAAATGATTTTTCCCTCTGTAATTCTTAAGAATTCTCTTTCCCACCTTTAAGGACAAACGTAGACTGCACAGAACAATCTCGCTTGATCTATTCTAGATGTAACTTCCTTATTACACTTTCCGTCTGGTATTAACAATTTACCTTAGTTAAATGCATCGACTTGCTTCGCAAATTGCCCCACGTACTTTGAGGCTATTTGTGTGGGGATGATATCAGACAAACATCAGCACATGTGTGGTTTAGAAACGTTATCCTTGTTTAATGAACAGACTGACCTATGCTCCCATGACGATGTTACGAGATCTGGGGTGAGGATGGAAAAGGAGGTGGGGGAGGGGGGTGTTGTACTACTTTTTCTTTATATTTTGTGACATTTGATCAATATTAGGTTTAGAATTATGCCACCATTTCCAGAAGAGAGGGTACAGTCCCAAAGAAGAGGAAATCAGTTTATTTCTGCATCAAAGCTACCTTGAATGGTTGACTTTCAGTCGGACCCTCGTGTCAGATTCAGTTTCATACTGGTTTCCCCAGCAGGGTACTTGCCCAGTTTCTGATTTGAAAAAAACTAAGGTATTTGTAATTATATGTGTTAGAAGTTTGCGTAAACATTTTCAGAATTATTATCATTATCAACAAATGCAGTATTAGTTACACCGGTCTCGACGGCCTGTTTGGTATTTGACGTGACGTCGGCACAGTTACTGTATGTGTTGTCAGTCTCGCAGTAGAGGTTCAGCGCTTGGTACAGAGTTCTGTATTGATCCTGCGTGACAAACAAGAAGACATTTGACCTGATGGTGTTAATTACATTAAACTGTTTAATATTTTAGATATTGTTATAATCTTTTCATTGGTTTTCACATTCTACATCAGAGCTCTTAAACCTTTCCCATGGGCGAGGAAATATTAGAGATATTTCGCTTAATGGCTGATGGCCAAAACAGAACAAACAAACAAACGAAATATAGACTACAGTATTTGGATCACATTCAATGTGGAATAGTTAGAGATTTTACCTAATGTGACATCTGTTATTGCGTGTAGGTTACAAAATCTGACCAACGTGGCCGAAAGGTTGTTTCATTTAACCCCTAAAGATTTTTGCGGAAATGTACGGTGGACCGACACCGGTCCACCGACCACAATCTGAACTATATGGTTCGTAGCACATCAGGCCTACCCACAGACTCCCTTCTCTCACAGCAAATGTCGACAAATGTAGATTTTAATACTTCTAGTAGCACAATATGTTAACAGGTTTTACCCTTTCTTTCGTGTCTTTTCTCGTCTGGCCAACTTTTAACTACCCGTTCATGCATAGTTCTTCTTATACAGGTAGTCCATGCCATGTGGCATGTAGTCATGTCTATTCACAGCCTTCTGTCTATTGTTCTTTCACTCAGTTTTGACACAGATGAATTGTGTCATGATGTCACACTGCCCAGCATCTTCTCTCTCAGACTTCTTTTGTCCATTTTCATTCAACTTTACCGTTGTCACGACATACTTCAGTTGTCTCCTTCTCATGACGTAACCAAAGACTGTAGAGTGCATCAATCTGATGTAGGCAATCAGTTATCTCTCCGAATCAAATTCTTTCAATACACCTTCATTACTCTTTTTGTTTGACCAGTGTGTTCTTATCCTACATCTGTAAAACCATGTCTCCGCCGCTTCCGCATAATTTTTAACTAATCGGCCAACTGTCAATGATGCACTCCTGTATATCAGGATAGGATTTATATAGTTCTTGAGAATTCACTTTCTCAACTCATACATGCGTAGGTAAGTATGTAAAATAATCATAGACTCCCGTATATGCATAGCTGAGTATGTAGTTTCCTCCATTGTGTATTCGTGTATTATTTGTTTACAGCAGACTTCAGATTTTTATGTGTCCATTGTGTTTTTTCTTAACAGACTGCATTTACCAGTACAGAATTGTATTATAAACTAACGGCTTAGATTTTATGTATATATATATATATATTATATATATATATATATATATATGTGTGTGTGTGTGTGTGTGTGTGTCTGTCTGTGTGAGTGTGTGTGTGTGAGTGTGTGTGTCTAACAGACTGCATTTACAGTGTGTATTATACCAGTACAGTGAGTGTGTGTGTGTGAGTGTGTGTGTCTGTCTGTGTGAGTGTGTGTGTGTGAGTGTGTGTGTCTGTGTGAGTGTGTGTCTGTGTGAGTGTGTGTGTGTGTGTGTGTGTGTGTGTGTGTGTGTGTGTCTGAAAGCAAGAGCAACATAATCTGTCCAGTAAGCTAATAGACGACCAGCTTACTTAGGCTTAGAGAGGCTGGCAGAGATGGATGGGATATTAATGCATGATAAGGCACACGTGGTTAAGGGCTTGTGGTAGCACGTGTACAATTCGGAACAGCAAACTGAACATCACAGTCCGGTCAGAGCGATACGGCGAGGAATGACGAGGGAATTTGTCCGATACACGACGCTCAGAGAAAAGGCAAAATAACGCTATTATAATCACACTGATACTGGCACGGTAGTGGAACTCTGCTATGGCTGCTGAGGATGGGGACGGAACGCTTGTAAGAATGTCTGGAGTGTTGTGATATCGGTTCTTAATTCAACTAACTTGGTTTCGACAGTGGTACCGAGATCGACCGTTTAGGGAGCAATGGTAAACTAATGAGCGTAAAATTAGCCTACAAACACCACATCAGCCAATAAATGCTGGGGTTGGTTCTGCAACGTCCTATAAAGGATACGCAACTAATTTTTTTCATCAACACGTTGGTCAATTGTTGCTTATTCTTCTTTGAACATCACTTTACAATTGTGTGCACCTTACCATCGTCAAGACAATGTATTCATGAGATGCAATGCTGCTCATGAACATATTTTATAAATTAGATGTTCTGATTTTGTTAAACATCAATTTTTGTTATCTAATTGATCCGGTAGCAGCTGTGGTGGCGAGACAATTGCTATCAGTCCGAAGGGTCTGGGACTCAAATCCACATGGCGGCGGATTATGATAACTGAGGCTTACTGTTTGCCTATTACCATGGCCACCAAACCCAGTGTGTCACTGGGTCACCAGCTGGTGTTTATTGATCAGATCCTCCCCATCTATTAGACAAATGCAATGGTCTTTATGTCTGCATATTTTAAAACCGTTCAGAAGGTGTGGTCACACTGAATCCGGCAATATTCAAGGCAGCTACATCTCCTAGGACGGCGAAAAGTAAAAATTAGTTGCCTGCTGCCACGCTAGCCAAACCCACCCAGTGGTGTAGACGTAATAGGATCCTGGATGCTTAATGTTACAGAACAAATGGCTACCAAAAAAGGAAAGCTCCCAAGGTGTTTGAAATACTGCCCGAGAGATAGCATGTTGACAAATACAAGTGTCGAGCAATTATGTAGGTCAAGACTTCCAAAAGAGTCACCACAAGCAGATTAATCATTACTTCATCCTTCTTCTTCTTCTCCTTCTTTCCTCAAATGGCAACACACGCCAAGTCGTTCTATCCGTTACCATTGCATGCAGCTCGCCCCACATTCCCCATCATTTTAAATTCACTTTCAAGCTTCCTTCACCCTGTTTTTTTTTTTTTTTTTGGGGGGGGGGGGGGGCGCCTGTATGTGTGGGTTCCAGTACAAAGACATTTTAGTTATAGTGTTTTCAGGTTTTTCGTAACGTGTGTCCAAACAAGCATCTATTCTTCACCTCTTAGTCCGCTAGAACTTATTTAGTTCTCTCACAAAACTCAACATTAGTGATTATATTATTCCATTTAATTCTCTCTGTTCTGCGCAGGCACCCGTTAATGAGTCTTTGTAGTTTATCAGTAATTAATTGTTTTAGTTGTTTTTCCATGTTTTAGCTCCTTACTTCATTGCACGTGTATTATTTGTGCATCCTAGCAAGCATAGATAAGACTCGGCTGAATGTGTGAAGAAATTCAATACTTGGCCCAAAGGACCTGATTGGGGGTACTAGCAACGTCCTGTGAAGCGCAAAGAGCACGAAAAGGCACACAGAACACACTGGTCATCCAGTCCACCTGACGTCATCTCTATCTAATTCATCGCTAGTCACTTGTTCGTACAGACTCACAAACATTCAACTGCAGTTTTATGACGGATGAAAGAGAGAGTGGTCCTCATCACTTGTGATGGACGAACGAATAATTAATATTTTGCAACGGAAAAAAGTTGATACATTAAATCAGTCACGCTGATTTCTGGACTGTTTAGAGTACGGGGGAAAAGGGGTGGAAAAGGGGGGGGGGGGCGTTGACAAACAAAACATCTGAAAGTCTTCACGGGAAAGGAGAGAGGGGAAGGAAAGTGGGGTGGGACATACTTTTCCACTATTTAGGCGTAGGTTTACATAATGCGTCGGCTCTGTGGCTAAATCGATGCGAACGATTCGTAATGCCGGGATGCCGGGTTTGATCCCAGCTGCGGGCCATGGGCCTTGCGTTGGTTTCGACAGTGGTATCAAGAAAGCCGACCGTCCAGTAAGCAATGGCAATCTACTGGACGTAAAGTTGCCTAGAGAAACCACACACCAGCCCCTCACCACAGCCAGGGGCTGTTGGGGTTGGTTCTGCAACGTCCTGTGAAGAATGTGCAACACTAACCTTACATAATGCTAGACTTATCGACACTCTGTGTGCTCGGGGGGACTTTTCAGTGTTTTAAACATTAAATTCACAACTTTTGTCCACAGAAGATTAATGTTCACAGTTAGCTAGGCGGTGGAGTCATTGCACGTGCATGTAGAAAAGCGGCTCAGTTTATGTATTCTCCAGCATTCCAGCATGCAGACCAGACGGTAGACAATATGATTTGATTACCAGTGTTGGAATCACTTGAGGCCTGATCGTCTTGACAGTTCCGACAGCTAGAGGAATCGACACCTGATGGTCAGTATTGATTCTGTCCAGCAACAAAGTCAGGACACACACCAGTCCACTGTAGAGTGCTCCATTTCTGGGGACAGAAAACAAAATTTTACACTTTAAAACATTACACACAATTCACTCCCGTCTATCGTTATTGCACTCCAAATACCCCCCCTCTTCCCAACCAATCCACTCTCAGACCAAGCTCATTTAAAAGTTAAAATTGCCACACACAAAAGACAGTACAGTTTATGGTATTATTTGGGTCAAATGGCTGGCCTTCTGATGCAGTCAGTGATCGTGCTAGTTAGTCAGTCAGCTCCGGATTTGCCCACCATGCCCGTAAATGTAGTAAGGTAAATGTCACACTATAAATTGTGGTTACACGTCAGGATGAAATGTAACAAGATAAATGTAACACTATAAATTGTGGATACATGAGGGGGTGAAATAAAATTCATGAGCTCGAGACGTGCCTCATATTTCTGGAGTGTAATCAATGACTATGACAGTATAAGCAAAGATGCCTAGTCCAGGAATGAAAAAAATAGTAACAACAACGAATTACTCATTGCTGATGACCAGGCCTTCATTACAGATTCAGCCTAGAAATTTCAACATCTCATTTCCATGAATGAAGAAAGTAAATCAAATAATATGGGAATCAAAATCGAAAAGACTGAAGAAATGCCTAGGAGGAAAGAAGTAGAATTAAATATAGCATTAGACCATACATAAATTAAACAGGCTTCTGAGTTTAATTATCTTAGAGCAACACTCACCGAAGATAGTAAACTGGGCGAAGAAATTATTATCCGATGCAGTAAAGCAGGCCAAGTATTGGGACAGCTAGCGCCCCTCTTACATCATAAGGCAATCACAATCAGCACAAAGTAACATCTCATACAAAGCATATTCATTCCCACCCTATGCTATCAGTGCCAGACATGGTCACTCACAACAAAACATAAAAGAAAATTAGTAACCATGGAAATTAGGTTTCTGAGAGAGACTGTAGGAGTGAGCGAAAGAGATAAAATCAGAAATGAGGTTATACGAGATAAAGTCGGCACAGAACCAATTCTAAATTACATACAAAGACAACAAATTACATGTGTGGCACGCTTGAAAAGGAATGTCTTCTGACGCTATACTATACAAGGCATATATCAAAAGAGGAGGTGGATATAGATGAAGAGGTAGACCAAGAACAAGTTGGAAAGCTATCATCAGAGAAACCCTATAGCACCATGATGTATCTATGGTCGTCGCAGCCAGAAGAGCACGAAGCAGGACCTTAAACCTCTCTCGACACCCGAAGCGGTAAAAGAGGATGTAAAGAAGAAGAAGAAGTCAATGAGCTACTGACTGTATATATAATGCACAGTTTACACTTGCTGTCTGCTGATGATGTCCTTCTCGCAATAGAATTAACCGTCTCAACACGCAGGGAGAGTTTTCTTTCTTCTGTCCATTTTCTGCTTTGTGCCGCTAGGGGTCGCAGGTTAACAGATTATAGCTTTCCGAGCCAGGGCACGCTCGGTTGCACTGTATGCTGTGAAATTGTGGAGTCTCCAGGCATCATTTCTTTTTCAATCCACATTCTTCTTGGTGGCCCCCTACGTCTTAGAGTACTAATTTCATGTTGTACGCTCTCGTTGCTGGCATCATTGAATTCATTCTCATTAAATGACAGAACCATTCTTTTTTTCTTTTTTTTTTCAGCGAATTTAATTATAGGCTTTGTTCCAATAGTTCTTGTAATTTCTTTAGTTCTCACATGATCTCTTCTAGTTTGTTTCACGGCCTTTCTCAAACATCTCAATTCACGAGCAAATAAACATTACTTTCTAAATTATATTTATAGAGTAAAAATAAAAGACCCTTTTGCTGATATTTTACAGACCAATCAGCGCTCGGTGGGTGATAAGGTTAGCATCACGCCGGTCGCCTTGACTCCCAAGGACTGTACCAGATACCCATTTGAGCCAGGAGCCAAGGTTATTTTTTTTAAAGTCAGGCTCCGTCAGGACCCGAACCCAGGATCCTCAGAACCGCAGGCGAGCGTCTAGCTGCTACACCACGGCAGTCCCCTTCTTTGTACATTTCAGAATGGTTCGCCAGCGAATTACTGGCACAAACACAACACAATGCTATACACAGAAATCACCTGCACATAAACAAGATTCTACTTTTGTCATTTTGCCGGTGAGATCTCAATTTTTGGATAAAGGTCAGAATATTCCCTGGATCAAAGTCACACTTGGTGCATTTGAGATGAGTGACTCTGTGTTCTTGCGTGCGCTGTGGTGAAGTACAGAGAAACAGATCGTCATTTAATGCTGACATTGTATGTTAACTATACAAAGTAAAAATTTACTTGCTCAAAGTCATTTTTACCTCAGGGTATTCACTTAAAGCATGACGATGGAGATAGCAACTATCACAGGGGTACTTGCATGCTGGCGGCACAGAAAGCAACTCACGCATTGATAGACTCAGTGAGCATAAAAAAACAAGATTAAAAATAACATACTAGAATGAGTTGACAACATCAAGCAATCCCGCCTCAAGAAACTGTCTTGGCAGTTTACATGGGTCACGCCTGCGTAAAAGGAAATGAAAGAGCCGACAAATTGCTCGTGCTGCAGTGCTTAGTGGAGGATGAAGTATGGACAGTGCAAAAAATACTGAATGTGTTGCGTTCCAAAGACCTTGAGACAAGAAAGTCAGAGACTATAAACCACCAGCTGGAAGTGGGTATTAAACAAGGATAAACTTGCAGAAACTGGCTGCGGGACAAAGAAAAGATATGACAGTCAACTCCTTGCGGCTACGTTGAGCATGGAAACACTGAGGTACCTGCTACATCGAAGGACAGAGCCGATGTGCTGCTATATCGATACGGACAAGAAGAAACAAGCGACATAGGTAAAACAAAAACCAGGATTGCGTCTATAATGGTATTGTTTACTGTTTGTATAATGGTCGCGTTTAGGATTCGAAGCTATCTGACAGAGCGGAAGTCCGGCGAATACATGAGTCACTGGCTACAGGCCTGCTCGCGATCGAGCGATGCAGGCTGATCGGAAAATTCAAGGTATGGTGTCTCCAATTCATGTTGATTCCGAAGCTCCTATGGCCACTGCTAGTCTACGAGGTGACGATGACTGCAGTGGAAACCATGGAAAAGAAAATCAACACAGCCTTAAGAAAGTGGATTGGTGCACCGCCTTGTCTGACCGACGTGGCTCTGTATTGTAAACAGGCTAAGCTGGTACTTCCGTTCAAGTCGATAACCGAAGAGTTTAAAGTCGGCAAAGTTAGGCTCGCCATGCTTTTGCGCGAGTCCTCAGACCCCAAATGTCATCGCTGTCCAGCCCGCTCTAAAGACTGGTCAGAAGTGGAGGGTCCTCGATGCGATAGAATCTGCTCAGAACGCACTAAAATTGAAGGAGATAATGGGTTACACACAAACCGACCGTCGAGGCCTAGGGCACGGGAAAGTCAATTGGTGGTCAAAGGCCTCAGCCAAAGAACGCCGAGACATGGTGATACAAACGGTGAGGGACAACGAAAACGAGGTTCGGGTCCAGAAAGCAGCCCAGCAGTCGCAGCAGGGCCATTGGGTCAGCCTGGAGATCGCATTGCCTAGAATACTCACATGGGGTGAGATCTGGCGTATGACCCCGCTGCGACTGAGCTTTCGTTCGGCGTTACGATGTATTAACCGTCCGGTGTTAACATGGTTAAATGGTCTGCGACCAACGATCCGACTTGCCCGTTGTGCAAATAGCAAACTCTTGAGAGTCCGCGTGCAGGAAAGCTCTAGGTCAAGGCCGCTATACCTGGCGCCACAACAAGGTGCTAAAAGAGTTAGCAGCCGTTGTCGACCAGGCTAGAATGAGGGCTAATGCCAGAGCCAGTTCTAGTATCGTCCCCATTCGTTTTCTCAAGGCTGGGCAGGTTCCAAAAGGTAAGGTCAACCAAAACGCATTCGCTCCATCTGTGCTAGACTCTGCGAGGGACTGGTTACTGGCGGTTGATCTGCCAGGACATGAACGGTATCCCGAGTTGATCCGTAAAACCGGCCTGCGACCGGACATCGTTCTCCATTCTGCGCAAAAACGGCAGCTCATCCTGATTGAGTTGACGGTCCCGTTTGAGTCGCGTATGGAGGAGAATCACTTGTACAAGCTCGAAAAGTACAGTGATTTAGCAGCCGGTTTGAGGAGAAACGAGGCTTACACGGTACGGGTATTTGCCGTCGAAGTGGGAGCGAGAGGCCTCGTTTCCACTTCGCTCTACAATGTGGTGAAAGAACTAGGATTGCGCGGTAATGAACGGAAACGAACACTTAAAAAACTGGGAGAGGCAGCCGAAAGGGCCTCTAGCTGGCTTTGGACGCAGCGCAACAACGTAGGGGACGGGCCTCGGTGAGCTGGTCCGGGTGTCTAGCGGAAAGGAGTTTCTCATCCCTTTGAAAGTCCATCGTGTACGAATTGTCTGCCAGTGTCCCTCTGCCAACTGCTAAAAAAAGTCCAACATGTGTCCGGTAAACCAAAGTAAGCTTGTCGCTCGGTCGTCCAGGCATGCGGACTGTTTTAATTACGCTGTCGCGGCGGCTTCTTATCTCACAGTACCTCCTTCGAAACCACTAAGTCGTCTTGTCTCTGGCCGAAATAATAACACCATCCGGTAATTCTGTGCAGCGGGGAAGCAGCCCTGAGCTTCATGAACTCAGGTGGGCCCACCTCCGAATACGTTTAGGAATCGTGGGCCGAAACGTGTGTCGACGAGGATAATTTCTACTGATGACTATAGATCCCCGCTGTACTTGCTCCCTGTGAGTTTATTCTTATTGGTATTTTTAACCGGACTCGACACAAGGAAAGCATCAGAGGAAGGAGGTGGGTGCTGATCCTCAGCTCATTAGAAAAAACATTTTTTTTAAGGAATGGTGGGGGAGCTCAACTGGTTTAAATCTCATTAAAAAGCCTAATAATTTTTGTATTTTATAATAATAATATTAATTTAAAAAACTTAAGCAAAAAAAAAAAAAAAAGAAAGTAAAGGACCCCTTTCCACACCTTCGGGCGTATTGGGAGTATATCGCTAGAACTATATTTATAGACCTATCAGCACCTGGTGGGTGATGTGGTCAGCATCACGCCGGCTGCTTTTTTTCACAGGTCGATACCTGGTACCGATAATTTAATTACGCCGTCCCATTATGCGACGCATATTTTACTTATTTTAAATCCCCACTATTAGGGGCCCTAATAAAACATAAAGGTTAAATGGAGTTTCTGGGTCTTGCGCATGCAGACTTGTTGCACTTTTTGTCACCGGGTGTTTACCGCACGATGTGCAGTCCTGGTGGAGACGAACTTCATTTACTCTGGTACCCATTCATAGATGGGTCGATATAGGACCAAGGTCAATTTTGTTTAACAAATCCGGCTATGTCAAAACTCGAACCCATGACTTTCCGATCCGCAAACGAGCGTCTAACCGCTACGCCAGGACAGCTCCTTCCTAAATTTAGCCAATAGATTTAACACCATTAGAGAGTTTAACTAGACGACTGGTGTGAGCGACCATTCTTCTCCACAAAGCTTTTATCTCCAGCCAGAATGTGTCAGCTTCTGATACGCCTACAGAATTTGGATCGCATTCTGGTTGTTGAAGATTAGCGGGAACATTTGTCGTCTGGGTGTCGGGGTACATTTTAGGACGTGAACCCATGCTATTCGGGTCAATGTTGGAGCATCTAGCCTCTATGCCCGTGGCTCCGAACCCTTTTTTAAATGTGACACTATCATATAGCAGCAAAGCTATACTCGACGCCATACACTATAAATAAGTTATTTAGTTGTTTATGCTTAACAGGACGTTGCAGAACAAGCCGCAGCATTTCTTTTTTTTTGGCCGGGTTGGGGGGGGGGGAGAAGAGAGGGGGGGGGGGCAAACTTAGGTTCAGTAGTTTGCCACTCATGACTGCACGGTCGACTTTCGGTACCACTGTCGAAACTAATGGAAGACATTGTCAAAACACTTGCAGCTGGGATCGAACCCGTCAACTCGGCATTACGAAGCGCGCAGTCAACACCTGAGCCACAGACGCCTACACTTTATAAATGGGATTTTAAATAGGGTAAATTAAAACATTCTGAAAATATTGTGAAAAGATTTTCCTCTGGGCATGACGCAATGATGTTATTTTTTTCCGTTTTCAAAATTTTCACAGCTCCTTACTACCCAGCAACCCACAAATGGGGGCGTGACCTATAGGTTGCCACCCGTGCAATTCGCTATGCTATGAGCTCCCCAATACAAGCACATTAACCAAAAATAGTTGTATTGCATTTTACTTACTAACGACGAGGTTGTCAATGAAGGTTTCCTTTTCTTTTGTTTCAGTGCAAGTAGCACTGTCTCTTCCCAGAGTTCGTTTGATTGTCCGGATGTGATCTTGATTTCAAAAGGCCCACACTGCAACGGTACGCCGCTTCCAGACGGAATGTAGGCACCAATAGTCTGTCGATGAAAAAGAACAAATGAAACAGTTGGCTGGTAAACATAATGCAACACACATATTTCTGCTGAATACACTTGAGAGCTGCAGTTGAGTAGTAGCTAGAACATTGAATGTTCGATGATCTTGAGTTCGACTCCGTACAAGGCGAATTAGGAGGAATTGGGGGGGGGGGGGAATCACTGAATATGGTTTATAGATCGAGCCAGCTAAAATGGGTTACTTAAAATTATTTGCATTAGGTCCCAACGTTGGAGGCAAATTTGTGTTGTATTACAGCCCCCCCCCCCCCCTCCCTTTTCCATGTCTGTTGCCGGTGACCCTAATATAACCCAAAGTAGGGGTTGACCAGGATTGCTTGGACATGCCCTGAGATTATCCTATTCTGAAATGGTGGCACTCTGTGTCAGCGGGTGTTTGTCCGTGTGGGGTTGGATGTCAGTCAATCAGTTATTAGAAATTATCCTGGAAAATAACAATGGGCCAGATTGATGAAGATCACATTACTCGTATAGTGCCAGTTTGACTATTTAAATCTGAGTTTAGGGTGATCTGCTTGCTGGACCACCAACTTCGAAAGATAGAGTATTTGAATATTTTCTACCTAAAACTTTTCTGGACACCAGTTGAGCTCAGTACATGGCAGTACTTGTCTACTAGCTCGATAGTCATGCAAACGATTCGCCTTTGAGGTGATGGTGATTTTAAATGACCTAGATAGTAGGTCTATGAAGGCTAAAATGTATACCCGAAATTGTTAAGGAAACTAAATAGTGATGTAGTGAATTTGACCTAATACCCCATCAAGATCCAGTAGGAGTTCTTACTGTATCCACTATATTAGGGAGAACAACAACACTTATGGAACTCGGTGCTTCCCTTCAAAACTGCTTGAGGATATAGTTTCTCTGGAGACACTTCTCCCCTCTCCCACTCAAGAAATTAGATGCATGTTAGATTAAACATGCTTAATGAGAAATCTCAATAATTTATTCTAACAATTCCTAATGGAAATACAAAGATAATGATAATAAGCTTGGCAAACAGTAATCCAATTTCTTCTGATGGTATCACATCAAAGGTGTACAATTATAGCCTACCTATTTAGTAATATAGATACAGATGGGGGAACCGATCGAGATACTAAAATACTAATACAAAAGGACATAGGAGTTTTTTAGTGCGCTAGGGAATTAGTGGAAATCAAAATAAATTTAAACTAATACTAAACTAAGTTATTTGTACCTTCTCGGGACATTGTAGAATCAAACCCAGAATTTTATGGTTGTTAATGATTCCATTAGGCAATGTTACATTCGGTGGTGTGTCCCTGCTTTGTGGAGAGGCAGCTTTCGTCATCCCTTACGAACTTGACGTAAGGCGATCTGCTGCCCCATTGCACGCAGATGGCATTGAAACCTGACACCGGAATTATTAAATTGGCAACGCCTAAGTCACAGATGCCGGCATTATCATGTACAAATAACTCAAATTGGTGACCAGTGTGATTTTGCTCAAAAAATCTATCCCCCCCCCCCCCCCCCCCAAAAAAAAAATTATGTGGCATCTACATTTTAATGCCTCCCATAGCGTGAAAAACAGTCTTGACTTAAAATATGGATTGAGATACCCGGAGATTATTTTAATTTAATTTAAAAAAATAAACCTTCTGAAAGTAATACGGAGGAAAAGCAGATTTCAAGCTGAATAAACGGTCTGATACAATTAAAACGCACTTTATATTTACTTTCTTGTTCTTCTGCTTTCTATCCTCAACCAACTCATGCAAAGTCGCTCGATCCATCGCTATAGCATGCAGCTCATCCCATGTTTTCCTCGTCTTTTTTAACTTCACTCCCTAGCTCTCTTCTCGTGTGTTTTGGGTCCGTCTTTTAATCTATGTCCATGTGGGTTCGAGTGCAACCACATTCTAGTAATTATGTTCTCAGGCTTTCCCAGTGTGTGTCTTATCCAACGCCAATGTCTTTTCTTCACCTCTTGGTCCACTGTAGGTTGTTTAGTTCTCTCCCAAAGCTCAAGATGAGTGATTCTATCATACCATTTAACTCCTTCTATTCTGTGCAGGCACTAGTTAATGGATTGTTTTACTTTGTTAGTATTTGTTTTACTTGTTCTCCTTGTTTCCGCTCCATACAAAAGTATTGATGTGAAATTAATTACAATTGTAAGTTTAGAATTCGTTTGTTTTTTCAAATCTTTTAAGCTGATTAACCAGGCAGTCCAATTAAAATGTACTTTATATATACTTTAATATACTGTAACATGATAGAGATCCTTGACTTAAACCACTATCATGGACTTACTGGGTCGTCAGAATCCAGCTCAAAAGCGGCAATCAGTGACACGTTGTACTGAGTCACCAGACGCCAGAAGTCTGTGACCGTTGCTGGGAGTGGTAACTGGGTCAGTATTTGGCTGCTCTGATTGGTCAAGCTCTGGTGCATGTAACACACAAATCAGTCAAAATAAGCACGTGTTACATTATTAGATTTTAAAAAATATCTACTTACTTTATGCAGGTAAGCGAGTTGTCCCGTTTTTGACCCTGCGGGCATATAGTGCTAGGCCCATTTGTTTATAGATCGATGATATGGCCAACATTATGTCAGCCACCTTTACTTCCCAGGACAATACCTCATGACATTTTAAGTTAGGTCGACATGAAGGCCAATGAATGTCATTTGAAAGCAAAAACGTCAGAATCGATGAGGAATTTATGTTGTTTTAAATTTTTATCCTATGGCAGATTGGACATTTCCTTGCGTGTTTACTCCTGCTGTGCAGCAGAATATCCCGAAGTACCCTTACTGATTCCCTCCAGGATAATATATTTGCTTTAAACAATTTAAATCTTACATGATTTATGATTTTTTTTTAATTTCTAGAGTAATGTTGACATAAAGTGTTAAATAGTGTAACAGCTATGTATCATTATTTGTTTCCCTTGTTCAGTCCTTATCTTTTTCTTGTCTTTACTGCCTGGTTTACACTTTTTTGGAATAGAAGGAAATATATGGTTCTGAAGGAGTCATATACAGGAAGACAAAGAACAAATAGTCATCTCGTTAGAATGCAGCAAGATCAGATACCGTCACTAGCACTACATCTCAGAAGATCAGCTACAAGAGCAAGAGGACGGCAGCGACAGCATGGATCGACAATATTAAAGACACTATACGCCTTCACGGCAGGACAATAGCCATCGGCAACCAGCATGCTCTGGATCGCAAATTATTCCTCCCTACGTCGCTTAACAATAGAAGTGGTTTGTAATGACGATGATGGTGATAGTGAAAATGATGATGATGGAAGAATAAAATAAATCAACAACGAATTTGCTCTTTCAGCCGCTACATCTTAAAGGATATACTAAGGAGATCTGAGATAATATTCACTGTATGGTTTGATTAACAGTAAATGTAAAGGCATTTGTGTGTTACATACATCATGTCAAGAAAAGTTGTAAACCGAAGGAAACATATATTAGCAAGCTTTAAAATAAAACAAAAACACAACAAAGTAAACGTTGCGGCTATGGAGCCTTCATCAACACATACAAAAACAAACAATACTACACAAATACACAAAATACAGTTGGTATCTCGAAGCAGCCGGGTCGATGACTTCTCAGTAGACTGTCGAGGCACGTGGGCCAGAGGAATAAATACCCTATGTGCAGTGCCAAGGGCCATAACTTGGGAAGAGGGGTGGGGTTGAAATAAAACTGTGTTAATCTCCTTGGAATTTCACCTACATGGATCTTAGTGCAGCTAGTCAATTACAGTTTTTCTTTAAATGTTCACTGCCTACTAGACACAGCATTACGGCCTAACGTTGTTGATAAGTGTTTGTTACTGTGCCTATGATCGGTTATTGTGAAATTCTGTAGTATGTGGTGTTATTGTGTTGGTTGGCAAAGAATTATGTCCGTTTTCTATAGTTTTGGGTTGAAACTGTATGACAGATCCGGCTTATGATAACAGTTTTGTTATGGAATCGAGTTGGTCATGCGACGAAGTGCACTAGTTTTTGTAGCTAGGTGACAGATTTGATTCCTGGTTTGGTAATTAGAGCTTTTCGATTTTTATATTTTTTAGTGAATCCTAAATGTTGAAGCTAAACGAGCAGAAAATTACCAGACAGACACTAACATGTGAAATAAAGGCACTGGGTATACGAGGACGTTTAAATGAAACCCCAGAATGAACGTTGATGAGAGAGGCCAAAGGTGCTGGACTGGATTCCATAGATCACATAAAAGGAATTGTATAGAGCAGAAAGGAATGGAGGAATAGACTGTGAACCTTATGTGACATCTAATGGCAAAACAGAACAACTTGACAACGATGATGATAGTACGCCCTCTCTCACTGCTTCTTCCTAAGATGACCAATCAATAAATGTGTATTTTTGTATTAAAATGTTTCTCCCATCTCAAGAGTTAACCGTCAGTTATTTACTGGATGTACAGTGAAGATTATACGTTGACTAATTAACTAAAACACAATCATTCTCTTACCGGAAGCAATACAGCATTGATGTACTCTCCCATGTCCTTTGTCTCACAAAACAAGTGTGGTCTATAGTGATCCTCTGTGGAAGATATATAAAACATGTTTGGCCACATTGAAATCAACACTTGTAGTGTGGAAGATACAGAAACATGTTTGACCACATTGATATAAACACGTGTAGTGTGGAAGACACATAAACCATGTTTGACCACACTGATATCAACACGTGTAGTGTGGAAGACACATAAAACATATTTGATCACATTGATATCAACACTTGTAGTGTGGAAGACACATAAAACATGTTCGACCACATTGATTGCAACACTAGTACAGTGGGAGACATGGAAAACATGTTTTGACCACACTGACAGCAAAACTTGTGCTGTGGGAGATACATGAAACATGTTTGACCACATTGATAGCAAACTATTTTACTGTAGTGGGGACAAAAGAATAAACCACCCGCCCCCCCCCCCCATTTTTTTCCCTCTTTAAGGCGTTCTCTTTTTGTTTTCAACACACTTTCCTCACAAGTTGCCTAATAAGAGGTGTTTCCTTTAAAGTCGGAATGTATCTGCCTGAGAGGCAAGGAAGCAACACTCTGCTTTTAAATAAGCTAGATCTGTATGACGGATCTGCGTGCAAAACTCAAATTCTGAAACAAGACTAAAGCCTAGAACTGGACGAACAACCAGGACATTCCGCTGGAGTTTGCAACCGGTGAAGGCGAAGTGAAAGAAGAAAACAAAGAAGACGATGAAGAAGTATAATACTCGGACTTAAAGACGTTTACAACCCAGAGGGCTGAATTAATTGCAGATTTTTCTTCTAGCTCGATCTCTATAACTCGACTGTTCTCTAAACTAGGGAGTCGCATAAAAGCATGCCGCTTCAGCAAAGACACGACCCTAATGGGTCAAGGATTATGTTATGTTAAATATCTGCACTCTGCGAGAAAATGACTTCTTCGCCTGTAGAAAACTAGACGCGAAATTCATTACATCATGAACACGTATATGAAGGCTTTTTTGCGTCATAGAAGGGCCTAGGCACTGTTGGAAAATTAAAGACATCAGAAGTCCGCTGTGCTAAAACAGACTTTTTAAATGACATATATCAATAAACAAGCACTAGGAATATTGCTTCACCGTTTAGCCGCAATTCAAGGCAGGTTTTTTAATAATTTGTCTGCACACGATGCTAAATACATTTCACCATTCAGTCAGGCCACTTTGGCAACTGTAAATAATGTGTAACTAAAGAAATACAACACAAAACAAATACAAGGTACGAGTACTCCCTTGGGAATGGGGGGGGGGGGGGGAAGACTCATTTACAGAGAAAGATAGATGGCCATTGCACCTGGTGATGTTGTAACATAATATATGTAAAGCTACTGATTACTGAATTAAAAAGCATCATCATGTTTCAGCCGTTCATATCCTTAGATGCGCTTTCTCCAGCAACAAATATTCTACGGTGTAAATGCTGTAGAATGAACTTTGAAGTGGGATATAGAACCACACAGTAAACGCACCAAAAAGTTAATGTGCAACCTTTACAGGACGTTGCAGAATCAACCCTAACAGCCCCTGGCTGTTGTGTGTTTTTTCTAGGCAATTTACGTCCAGTAGTTTGCCATTGCTTTTGGACGGTCGGCTTTCTTGATACCACTGTCGAAACCAACGCAAGACGGATGGCCAGACGCACCAAGCAACAGGTTATTTTGTTTGCCAAGAAATGTCATGGGAATTTAAATCAGATAACGTTTATTTTCCTGTATTTTGCTAGTTGGGTAGCTTATGTTCGGCCATAATGTGTTAATGTCTTATTGCATTTTTATAGTGTCTAATTTACTTGACTCTTGACTTGCAGCCTGCTGTTCTCATGTGGTACGCTTTAAAATGCTAGCTGATATTGCTCTATTCTGACCAGATGAATATAGACTATCTTATTAAATGTGATTCTGGCTTATATTGGCCAGTGTGTTAATGGTATCTGAGGACCATAACTTCTTCAGTTTTTTTTTTTTTAAGGCCACCGTGGTGTAGCGCTAGACGCTTTCCTGCGGATCTGAAGGTCGTGGAATCAGGTCCTGATGGAGCTGAACTTTTTCAAAAATTATCCAGCCTCAAATTCGTAACAGGTAAAGTCCTGGGAAGTAAAAGCGGGCGGTGCGATGTTGACCACATCACCCACCGAGTACCGATTGATCTATAAAATGCAGGTCTAGTCCTATACGCCCAGTACATCTGAATGCGGGGGGAAATATCCTTCACTCTTTGAAAACTTACTTTTTAATTAGTAAATAACATTTCTTCGGATAATGGACGAATGCGATACACTCACTCGGTAAAACATTGCTGAATCTGTTCTTCACTTTGTTGACTAATGCCCGACTGTTCATGTAGGTACTGCTGGGACGTCCTCCTGAACCCTCGTCATCGCTGCCAGTGCTATTGCCGATGCACAGATCACACACCGCCTGTGTAATACAAAACTCATATGGAATACATTACAGTGGAGACACCTAAAAGCATGGAAACATGTAGTTCAAACAACTTAAGGCATATACAATGGAGGGAGCGGACAGTGTGGAAGCTCTGTAAGATAACTGTCTGTTTGTGATGCCTTTGGTGTAGGCGTACTAACTGTTGCCTTTGTTTTATTTTTCCAGATTGTATTTCATTAGATGGCTGGAGTGTTCTGTTTAGACAGATTGTATTTTTTCATGATGTCACGGGTAAAAGCCAATGATATCAACATCATCGTTTAAATGTTAAATGTTTCAGTTAAGAATCTATCTCACAGAACTCGGAACATAGGTATTTACAAAATTAGCTAGAACACGTTTATAGCAAGGTATTTCTGTAGAACAAAATTACACATTTTCTTTTCTTCTTCTTCTTCTTCTTTCGTTCGCATGAAATAAATTGTCTATATCTGCAAAGCCGTCTCTTGTATGAATTTCACTGTCTTTTGTAATTCACTAAGCGGCCCGTAAAGTTTGACTTCCACAAGTGTCTCTTTTGGCCAAATGTTTTGCCTGAAAGCGTTGAATATGGGACAGTCTTGAAGGATGTGATCTGTTGTTTCAGATGCCAGTCCACAAGTACACATGGCCGATTGGCCAATCTTAAATTTGTTGTACATGTGGGAGCGAAGTCGATTGTGCCCTGTTCTAAGGCGAAGGATAATAACTTGCTCTGGTCTGTCCATAATATGGTAATCATCTTGTGCCAGTTTCGGTGGCATTCTGATTGATTTGATCATTCTCTTCTTCTGTTGATAAGAGACTGGTATGTCAGGTTGTTCTTCAGTTGCACCTTCCTTAGCTAGTTTATCAGCTTTTTCGTTTCCGGGAACTCCACAGTGGGAAGGTATCCACTGCATTACTAATTTACAGCGGTTGCCTAGTTCGGATAATAGTGTCCGTATGCTTGGTAATTTTCCAGACTGGAGTGACTGAAGTACTGCTTTTGCATCTGTCAGGAATACCACTGGTTGTGAAAAATACCCTGTATTTAGTAGTTTCTCTACCGCTATCTTGATGGCTTGAACTTCTGCATCATAGTTGTGACAGTGCTTTCCCGTTGGTAATTTGGCTGTATCCCTGGTATTATTAGGATACTCAATGTACACTCCCGCACCTCCGTTTCTGACTGCGCTTTCTGCTGACCCATCTGTGTAAACACGGACCCAAAGGTTCTGCGGGTACTCATCATCAAGTAAACTGAGGGTGGCTGTTTTGCGCTGCACACTGTTTTGTTCTTCCTTGTCAAATACCCCTTTCACTTCAGTCTTGATGTGTATTGGAAACTTATACTCCTCTCTCCAGGGGGTCCGTTCTGTGACAGCATTTAAGGATCTATCAGTTGCAGGTAAATCAGTGGTTTGTCTGCCGAGCCGTTTGGCCTGGTGGATAAAACTACTTCTCTTTAGTCGTCCCAAAGCTAAATTTTTGAATCTTTCATTCATAGGGTGACTGGGCATACTAAGAAACTTTTCTGCTTGTAAAAGCATCTTGGTGTCTCTGAGGTCACTTAGTGCTTGGGTCATCCCCATTTTCTCCATCACAGCTATAGGTGTTGATTTCATACTGCCTGTGGTAACTCTGAGTGCTTGATTTTGCACTTTGTCTAATTCTTGCAATGTGGTTTTTGATGCCGAACTCCATGCTGTTGATCCGTATTCAAGATGTGGTCGAACACTTTGTTGGTAAACTTTTCTAAGTATTTTCCCGCTAGCACCCCATGTGGTTCCACTTAGTTTTCTCAGAATGGCTACCCTCCTTCTGGCTTTGGTTGCTGCCTTGTTGATGTGTTTTCTCCATGTTAATCTATCATCAAACGTTACGCCGAGGTATGTGGGCTCCTTATCCTCTCTCAGGGGTACTCCATTTATGTGCATGGCGCCTGATTTTTGTTTAGGAGAAAGGGTAAAGAGAGTGGTGCTGCATTTGCCTATGTTGATGCTGACACACCATTTGTCGGCCCATTTAGCCATTGCATCTATGGCTCTTTGTAGCAGTCTGGTGGCCACTGTCGCATTTTCATTTGTACACCAGAGTACCAAGTCATCAGCATACATTGCAGCTTTAATTCCATGGGGTAGTTCAGAAAGCAGGTCGTTGATATAGACTAGGAAGAGTGTGGGGGACAGGACACTTCCTTGTGGGACGCCATGGCGCAGCAAAACTTTCTTGCTCTTAAGTCCATCTATCTGTACTCGGGATCTTCTGTTATACAAGTATGCTTTGACCCATTTGTACATACTCCCATTCACCCTGCAGTCTCTCAGTTTCTTCAGTAGACCTTCTTTCCAGACCTTGTCAAAAGCTTTCTTCAGATCTATCCATGCCGTTAGCACTAGCTTCTTTTCCTGGAAGGCATCCTCAATTTCTTGTGAAAGGTAAGTTGTCTGGTCTTCTGTGGAGTAGCACTGTCTAAATCCTGCCTGCTGCGGCGTGAAAATGTTTTCACTTTCCAAGTACCATTGGAGTCTAAGGTTGACAATACGTTCCATTGTTTTACAGAGGCAGCTGGTAAGACTGATCGGTCTATAGCTGGAGGCATCAGAACTGTCCTTTCCTGGTTTAAGCAGAGGTATTGTGATTGCTTCTCTCCATATTTGAGGAACTTTGCCACTGGTCCAACAATGATTAAAGATCTGTAGGAGCTTTATTTTGGCAGTTGTTCCAAGGTTCTTGATCATTTCGTTGGTGATTCCATCAGTTCCAGGTGATTTTCCCATTCTCAGCTTTGATATTGCTAACTCTAACTCGCTGGATGTAAATGCTGCCACCAGTGCCTCAGGAATTATATCTTTTTGTCTTGTATGTTGTTTGTTTTCTTGAACCTCTCGCTGTTTCTCTGGGCTGACATTAATGTTGCTGTCTTCTGCAAAGGAATCTGCAAAGTGGTCAGCTGCCTGTTTTCTTGTTAGGATGGCTCCCTCTTTGCACAGTGCAATATAACCATTTCTCCCTGTATTCTCATCATTAATTTGCTTAATTAACCTCCACAACTTCCTTGTGTCTCTTTCAAAGTTTAGGGACTTTGTCTTTTCCTGCCAGCTTCTCCGTCTAGCCTGCAGTTTGGCTCTTTGAAATTTGGCCTTTGAATGTTGGTAGTTGTTTTCTTTTAATTCTTGAGTGTTGAAATTATTATTCGAAAAAATATTGGAAAATATCGTTAGTTCGTAGCACTAGAATATGTGAACAATTTATTTTATGTAATTTTTTTTTACCAGTGTGTGAATTTGTTTACGAATGAGACAAAAATAAGATATATGGGGGGGAGGGGGGGGGGTGACTGTTTAAAAGGGTTGCGGGTGGGGGCATATGCCTAATTCACAGAGTAACGAATGCTATGCACGCAAACAGTATCATAAATTCCTGGAAACATACTGACAAACAGATACAGCATTTGTTAGGGCTTCGTCATAACCACATTTCGAATATTGGATGGCTAAAAGGGTAGTGTGGTTAAAATAAATTTAAACACACACACACACACAGCATACACGTGCAAAAAATGACATTTATTCCTAAATATACACAGAAATGAAGAGGAAGACAGAGACAGCGGCTTACTGGACAGCCCAGTGATTTTAGAGATAATATATATGTATTTATAAGATTGTCGGCGTCTGTGGCTAAGGCGTTGCCAATGCGCTTCGTAATGCAAGGGCACCGGGTTTGATCCCGCTGCATGCCTTGCGCCTTGAGTTGGTTTGGATAGTGGTATTGAGAAGTCGACCGTCCGGAAAGCAAAGGTTAACTACTAGATGTAATTTGCCTGTAAAAACCACTTAGAAAAAAAAAAAGGG
>CAJHNH020000615.1:0-65000 GCA_905116865.2 Candidula unifasciata
GAGCGGCAAGACGCTCGCCCTAGATCGGAAGGTCGTGGATTTGCTCCCTGGCAGAGTCATTTTTCAAAAGAGACCTTGACTCCCAGATCGACCCAGCCTCTAGTGAGTACCAGTTGCAGTCCTGGAAAGTAAAGGCGGCCGGCTTGATACTGAACACACCACCATCTTGTGCCGATTGGTGTATAAAATATTGGTCTAACCCTATATGCCCTATACGCCTAAAGACGTGGAAAGGGTCCTTTAAACAAATCCGTGGACAATTGTAAACATGTTTGTTGTTGATACACACGAAATTATACAGACGATGACGGATAATAGAAACTGTGTTACAGTATCGTTGTCTCTCTGTGTGTGTGTGTGTGTTGGTGTGTGTGTGTGTGTCTGTCTGTCTGTGCGTTTGTGTGGGCAGCTGACATGATGTTATATCTATAACAGATTGAATGTGTGTGTGCCAGTGTGTTTGTGTAGGCAGCTGACATGATGTTATATCTATTACTGATTGAATGTGTGTGTGTCTGTGTGTCTGTGTTTGTGTAGGCAGCTGACATGATGTTATATCTATAACAGATTGAATGTGTGTGTGCCAGTGTGTTTGTGTAGGCAGCTGACATGATGTTATATCTATTACTGATTGAATGTGTGTGTGTCTGTGTGTCTGTGTTTGTGTAGGCAGCTGACATGATGTTATATCTATAACAGATTGAATGTGGGTGTGTTGTGTGTTTGTGTGTTTGTGTAGGCAGCTGACATAATGTTATATCTATTACTGATTGAATGGGTGTGCCGTGTGTGTCTGTGTGTTTGTGTAGGCAGCTGACATGATGTTATATCTATAACTGATTGAATGTGTGTGTGTGCCAGTGTGTTTCTGTAGGCAGCTGACATGATGTTATATCTATAACTGATTGAATGTGTGTGTGTCTGTGTGTTTGTGTAGGCAGCTGACATGATGTTATATCTATAACGGAATGAATGTGGGTGTGATTGTGTGTTTGTGTAGGCAGCTGACATGATGTTATATCTATAACTGATTGAATGTGTGTGTGTCTGTGTGTTTGTGTAGGCAGCTGACATGATGTTATATCTATAACTGATTGAATGTGTGTGTGTATGTGTGTGTCTGTGTGTTTGTGTAGGCAGCTGACATGATGTTATATCTATAACTGATTGAATGTGTGTGTGTCTGTGTGTGTCTGTGTGTTTGTGTAGGCAGCTGACATGATGTTATATCTATAACTGATTGAATGTGTGTGCGTTGTTATTTCGGGATAGTCCTTCCTCGTGAAAGAAAGCGCCCTAACCAAGCAAACAAATCGGGCATGTAGTTTTAGAACTATATTATAATTGTTCTATGGCCTTTACTTAACTGGGTATTAGGTCTTACCAATTTTATGCCGCGCCAATCTACGAGCAGTTAATATATTTTAAGAACAAGCAAATCACCCATCTTGAAATGGATGTGAACTTTAGACCTTGAGGCCATTAGGCGAGCGTCTGACCGAGAAGCCACCGCAGCTCCCAGTGTCTTCCATGGTGGACACAGACCCAAAGTAATCTTCTTGTATGGCCTATAAAAAAATTTGGTGTCATTGTCGGGAAAGGGAGAGGGGGCGGTGTGTGCTCTCAGTGTCAGTAACATGATCTCGTCTGTGAATTACGGGGACATGGTATTCTCTGGGAAGGATGGGGTCAGACAGTATCTGGTCTGTGAGTGTTGGGGACAGTATCTGGTCTGTGAGTGTTGGGGACAGTATCTGGTCTGTGAGTGTTGGGGACAGTATCTGGTCTGTGAGTGTTGGGGACAGTATCTGGTCTGTGAGTGTTGGTGACAGGATCTGGTCTGTGAGTGTTGGGGACAGTATCTGGTCTGTGAGTGTTGGGGACAGTATCTGGTCAGTGAGTGTCGGGGACAGGATCTGGTCTGTGAGTGTCGGGGACAGTATCTGGTCTGTGAGTGTTGGGGACAGGATCTGGTCTGTGAGTGTTGGGGACAGGATCTGGTCTGTGAGTGTTGGGGACAGAATCTGGTCTGTGAGTGTTAGGGACAGAATCTGGTCTGTGAGTGTTGGGGACAGAATCTGGTCTGTGAGTGTTGGGGACAGTAATTGGTCTGTGAGTGTTGGTGACAGGATCTGGTCTGTGAGTGTCGGGGACAGTATCTGGTCTGTGGGTGTTGGGGACAGTATCTGGTCTGTAAGTGTTGGGGACAGGATCTGGTCTGTGAGTGTTGGGGACAGTATCTGGTCTGTGAGTGTCGGGGACAGTATCTGGTCTGTGAGTGTCAGGGACAGTATCTGGTCTGTGAGTGTTGGGGACAGTATCTGGTCTGTGAGTGTCAGGGACAGTATCTGGTCTGTGAGTGTCGGGGACAGTATCTGGTCTGTGAGTGTTGGGGACAGTATCTGGTCTGTGAGTGTCGGGGACAGTATCTGGTCTGTGAGTGTTGGGGACAGTATCTGGTCTGTGAGTGTTGGGGACAGGATCTGGTCTGTGAGTGTTGGGGACAGGATCTGGTCTGTGAGTGTTGGGGACAGTATCTGGTCTGTTAGTGTTGGGGACAGGATCTGGTCTTTGAGTGTCGGGGACAGGATCATGTCTGTGAGTGTCAGGGACAGGATCTGGTCTGTGAGTGTTGGGGACAGGATCTGGTCTGTGAGTGTCAGGGACAGGATCTGGTCTGTGAGTGTTGGGGACAGGATCTGGTCTGTGAGTGTTGGGGACAGTATCTGGTCTGTGAGTGTTGGGGACAGAATCTGGTCTGTGAGTGTTTGGGACAGGATCTGGTCTGTGAGTGTTGGGGACAGGATCTGGTCTGTGAGTGTTGGGGACAGAATCTGGTCTGTGAGTGTTGGGGACAGGATCTGGTCTGTGAGTGTTGGGTACAGGATCTGGTCTGTGAGTGTCAGGGACAGGATCTGGTCTGTGAGTGTTGGGGACAGGATCTGATCTGTGAGTGTTGGGGACAGTATCTGGTCTGTGAGTGTCGCGGACAGAATCTGGTCTGTGAGTGTTGGGGACAGGATCTGGTCTGTGAGTGTCGGGGACAGGATCTGGTCTGTGAGTGTTGGGGACAGGATCTGGTCTGTGAGTGTTGGGGACAGGATCTGGTCTGTGAGTGTTGGGGACAGAATCTGGTCTGTGAGTGTTGGGGACAGAATCTGGTCTATGAGTGTTGGGGACAGAATCTGGTCTATGAGTGTTGGGGACAAAATCTGGTCTGTGAGTGTTGGGGACAGAATCTGTTCTGTGAGTGTTGGGGACAGAATCTGGTCTATGAGTGTCGGGGACAGGATCTGGTCTGTGAGTGTTGGGGACAGGATCTGGTCTTTGAGTGTCGGGGACAGTATCTGGTCTGTGAGTGTTGGGGACAGGATCTGGTCTGTGAGTGTTGGGGACAGTATCTGGTCTGTGAGTGTCGGGGACAGGATCTGGTCTGTGAGTGTTGGGGACAGAATCTGGTCTGTGAGTGTTGGGGACAGAATCTGGTCTGTGAGTGTTGGGGAAAGAATCTGGTCTGTGAGTGTCGGGGACATAATCTGGTCTATGAGTGTCAGGGACAGAATCTATTATTGTAAGGGACAGAATCTATTATTGTAAGGGACAGGATCTATTATTGTAAGGGACAGAATCTATTATTGTAAGGGACAGGATCTCGTATGTGAATATTAGGGACAGGATCTCGTATGTGAATTTTAGGGACAGGATCTCGTATGTGAATTTTAGGGACAGGATCTAGTCTATGAATAGCATGAACAGGACCTGGTCTGTAAATGTTGAAAACATAATCTGTGCTGTACGACAGGATGTGGTGTGTCAGTGTCGCGGGCATTTGGTCTCTGCATGTCAGAAATGTCATCCTTTCTTTTGGTATCGGTAACAGGACATTGTCTGTGCTTGTGTTAGACAGAGAAGTTAAAAAGCGCTGGGAGACTGACATCCATGTGTGTGGACAAATCACTCGCTGAAACTGAAAAGAAAGTGAAGCGGAAATTGAGGAACGCTCAACAGAAGAGGTGGTATTGTGATATTCAGGTATATATGGAACATTATTAGGTAAGACAGCAGCAGTTTGATTTAATAAAGTAAAGTAAAGCACCTTTTTCCACGTCCTCATGCGTTTTGGGAATATAGAACTACATCTATATTTTATAGACCAAATGGTCCTTGGTGGATGATACAGTCAGCATCAGGTCGGCCGACTTTATTTACCGGAACTTTCCCTGATACCCACTCAATGCTGGTTGTAGAAAAATAAATAATAATATGAACAAATACCTAGCTTCAGATGCGCTTGGATGCTGGGGGACATGATATATGTACTGTAGATGGCACTTACAGATACATTTGTGAGTCGTTTCGTAAAATTGTTTATTGTTTAGCTGGTGTTGGCTTGTTTAAATAAAATCCTGAAATATTTAACGATACGTGTACATTTTTGTTGTCCTTCACAGTTCACAGAGAATTACCGCCATGGACTAACTTAAAGCCATTGTTCATCTTGACATTCATCGGCTTTCCACTGTTAATCTGTGCTGGAATATACTGGAACAAAACACAACAAAGTACAAACAGGAACAAACGTAAATATAGTTTCCACAGACATCTTCAGTTATGAGCTTCAATGAGGATTCGAACATCTTCTCCATTGGCCTAATACCGTTATTCTAAAGAGAGGCGGGCAAAAGCTGATCATTGCAGCGGGTCTGAGAGGTTCCATGTGCATAAACAGAAATAGTTGAAGCTAAGAAAAAAAATGCCGTCAAGCCCTAAGACTGTTTGGTTGTGGAAAATGCTGAGGACAAGTTTGAAGACCTATTTGAATACTGTAGAGCTGTGCTAAGGAATATCTTCTTTGCGAAGTAGCAGCCTGTGAAATGTCCTTTGTTAGACTTCTGGATTGTTAGTCACCACAGATAAATGACTAGTTCGGTAATCTCACGAACACACTTGCAAGCTTTTTCTCAAAAACTACCTGTTAGATTGAAATGATTTTTTATGCAGCCTTAGAATATCCATGACGCAAAACTAGTGGTATTCTTTAGTCCATAGATGCTCAGTTTGCTGAATATCCGCCAATTTCTTTGATCTTTTCCAACCCCTGTGAATAAGTAAACTTTGAGTTTCTACAGTAAACATCTGCATTTCCGGTTGTATCTTTTGTTTAGATACACTGGCAGGTGAAGTCAATTTATTTGTTGTCATTTATGTTTAACTGAGCTGAGTTAAGAAAGACATCACAACACTCAGGGCATTCACATATGCGCTCCTTCTACGTCTTCAGCAGTCAGCGCAGAATCGCAATAGTGTTGGTATTGGACGCAGTCTGATTATATGTCCATCTTGTCATTCCTCTGAGTGTAGTGTGTCCGCCGGGCCCTCTGGTTACACCCGGGTGTATCATTCTCTCCAGTCCAGGTAATGATAATCTATTTTCTCTTTTGACTTCGTTGCTTGTTCCCAAGGGGCCGTGTGATGTACCAGTTCACCACCCTGTGGTGTAGATCCACCCAATCTGTCTGCCTTGTTCAACTGTAAACATGTCCCCAACATGCAACAGTTAGTATTCCCTTTCAGTCACCAGTAGACCCCAGGGTGTAACTTAACTGCCCAGCAAATTGTATTAGTGTCTCCCATAATATCCATTTGGATAGAGAGATGTATTGGTTGCATTGTTGACGTACCTCAAGGGTTGATGATATTTAACCACTCAAAAATGGTTTAAATTCCTACTGAATATGACGATCCCAAAAGGTTGGAAATTGTTATTGGCTGAACAAATTGTAATCTCTCTCTGTGCCTGTTATCGTCTTCCTCTCGGAGCACGTGTTCAACACACTTTATTTTTTCCTCCAGAAATGAATGTCTATCGTTGGGAGCAGGTGTGAAATTTCAACATCACACATTTCAAATGTATTGTTCTTTTCGGCAACTTTTTTTTTTTTAAACTTCAGCCCAAACAAGCTATATCGGGTTGAGGTGTGAATGAACTGCAGGGAATCGCAGAACTTTATTGGTACTTTGTCTTTCTCTGATACGGAATTATGACAGGTATCATTATCAATTACTGGGAAATGATGGTGCACAGAACACATCTCACAAAACTGTACAGTCGTTGTTAGTGTCCACAGTATCCGCAGAACACATCTCACAAACCTGTACAGTCGTTGTTAGTGTCCACAGTATCCGCAGAACACATCTCACAAACCTGTCCAGTCTTTGCTAGTGTCCACAGTATCCGCAGAACACACCTCACAAACCTGTACAGTCGTTGCTAGTGTCCACAGTATCTGCAGAACACACCTCACAAACCTGTACAGTCGTTGTTAGTGTCCACAGTATCTGCAGCACACACCTCACAAACCTGTACAGTCGTTGTTAGTGTCCACAGTATCTGCAGCACACACCTCACAAACCTGTACAGTCGTTGTTAGTGTCCACAGTATCTGCGGCACACATCTCACAAACCTGTACAGTCGTTGTTAGTGTCTACAGTATCTGCGGCACACATCTCACAAACATGTACAGTCGTTGTTAGTGTCTACAGTATCTGCGGCACACATCTCACAAACATGTACAGTCGTTGTTAGTGTCTACAGTATCTGCGGCACACATCTCACAAACATGTACAGTCGTTGTTAGTGTCTACAGTATCTGCGGCACACATCTCACAAACATGTACAGTCGTTGTTAGTGTCTACAGTATCTGCGGCACACATCTCACAAACCTGTACAGTCGTTGTTAGTGTCCACAGTATCTGCGGCACACATCTCACAAACCTGTACAGTCGTTGTTAGTGTCCACAGTATCTGCGGCACACATCTCACAAACCTGTACAGTCGTAGCTAGTCTACAATATCCACAGCACACATCTCACAAACATGTACAGTTGTTGTTAGTGTCTACAATATCGTCAGAACACATCTCACAAATCTGTACAGTCGTTGTTTGTGTCTACAGTATCTGCGGTACACATCTCACAAACCTGTACAGTCTGTGCTAGTGTCCACAGTATCCGCAGCACACATCTCCCAAACCTGTACAGTCGTTGTTAGTGTCCACAGTATCCGCAGCACACATCTCCCAAACCTGTACAGTCGTTGTTAGTGTCCACAGTATCTGCAGCACACATCTCCCAAACCTGTACAGTCGTTGTTAGTGTCCACAGTATCTGCAGATCACATCTCAGCTACCAACCCCATCTCCACAGCCTCTCCAGTTCTTTGTTATATATTCATTCACATTCCAAGGTGCATGGCCATACAGCAGCACTAGATCAACAATCATGTCATTACATGTGTTTTAATGTTTAATAAGAGAGACCTGTTGCATTACAGTTTTCATCTTTTGATCTACCAGCTTCATTTGGCATACCAGGATACTAATTTCCACCACACATCCTCTATCAGATCTTATCAGTTCCCCAATATACTTTCTTTTTTCCCTTGAGGTTCTGGCCCAGAGTCTGAATACTTGAATAGTTAATGACATGATCCTACATTACCTGGGAGACCTAATCTATAATCTATCAAGAATTCTTATTTGATAGACTGAATCTATTTAGAATCCTTGTTTGTCAAACTGAATCTTTTACAGAAGTAGAGACTATATAGACTCAAACAGCCGCTGATGCTGAAGTGCGCACGACCATCTATACAGATAGCTTAGTGACACACGGGATGCTGTCTGGGCGGGCATACACACGGCATGCTGTCTGGGCGGGCATACACACGGAATGTGGCGGGCATACACACGGAATGTGGCGGGCATACCCACAGGATGCTGTCTGGGCGGGCATACACACAGGATGCTGTCTGGGCGGGCATACACACGGAATGCTGTCTGGGCGGGCATACACACGGAATGCTGTCTGGGAGGGCATACACACGGAATGCTGTCTGGGCGGGCATACACACAGGATGCTGTCTGGGCGGGCATACACGCGGCATGTGGCGGGCATACACACGGGATGCTGTCTGGGCGGGCATACACACGGCATGTGGCGGGCATACACACGGAATGCTGTCTGGGCGGGCATACACACGGAATGCTGTCTGGGCGGGCATACACACGGAATGCTGTCTGGGCAGGCATACACACGGAATGCTGTCTGGGCGGGCATACACACGGCAAGCTAGCTAAGGAAGGTGCAAATGAAGAACAAGCTGACGTAGCAGTCTCTTATCAGCAAAAGAAGAGAATAATCAAATCTATCAGAAGCCAACAAAACCGACACAAGACGATCACCATTTTATGGACAGACCAGAGCAAGTTATTATTCTACACCTTAGAACAGGAGACAATCGACTTTCCAGCCACATGTACACAACATTTGTAATCGGCCAATCAGCCATGTGTATTGTCCCAGATCCAACAGATCAAGGCACAACTTTTGGCCAAGACAAACATCAGTGCAATTCAAACTTTACGGGTAGCTGAATGAATTACAAAAGACATTGAAGTTCATACTAGAGACAGCTTTGCAAATTTAGATAATATATTTCAAGCGAATGAAGGAAGAGGAAAAATGTTAATATCTGACGGCAATTCATTGACACATGATACCAGAGGTAGTTGCGTATCCTTTACAGGGCGTTACAGAACCAACCCCAGCATTTTTTGGCTCTTGTGTTTTGTTTTAAGGCAAATGTTACGTTTATTAGTTTGCCACTGCTTGCTTAACGGTCAGCTCTCGATACCACTGTCGAAACCAATGCAAAGCCAATCATCCGCAGCTGGGATCAAACCCGGCACTCCGGCATTACGAAGCCGGTTGGCAACCCCTAAAACACGGTTCACTCTCTGGATGTTTACTGCTACAAACTTGAACTGCTTTAACGTCTAGGGTTGAGAACACAAACTCCACTCAGCTTCTTTGTACATTCTGTCAGTTTATTCTGGTCCATTTATTCCACATGTTCAAACAATTATTCTCACTTTCATCGCTTGCGACAAATTCAAACACGAGCCGTTCGCGCGACATAAAGACAACATCTTCAATTACTACAACCGTCTTCCCTGACTTCTGATGATCGACTGACCACGAGTCTAGCTCGGGCTTCCCCTCGCTTACTCGACTAGGCACAAGTATCTCGTGCTGTCCCTTGTTGCACGGACTTTCTGCTTGCCACAATGTAATCGTGGGGACCATGCAAAGCACCCCATCACAGCCGTCCTCTTGCTCTTGTAGCCGATCTTCTGAGTTATAGTACTTGTGATGGTATTTGATCTTGCTGCATTCTAACGAGATGGCCAAATCACTTGATCTGCTGTTTCTCAAAGAATCTAGTACAAGGTGTTGTTACCACAATTTACCTGATGGTTTCATTATTCACTCGATCTTGGATGTTTAGGCTGGCTGCTTTTCTCAGGCATCTCGTCTCGCAGGTGGTAATTTTGCGTCTATGGGCTTTAGATAGTGTCCATGTTTGACACTGGAAGCTTAATGTTGGAATGAATATGCTATTAATAATCTGTCTCTCTGCACTTATAGTTATGCTTGGATGTCTTAATAATGGTGACAATTGGTATATAAGTGCTCTTGCTTCCTGGCATCTGATTTATATTTCTCTGTCAATTCTACCATCTTCTGTGATCATACTTCCTATATATTTAAACTCCCTAACTTGATTCAGAGCAGGTGTGACAGGTATCACGGGCATATAGTCAGACTGCTACTGACACCATTTGTACTGGTGTTGGCTGCTGGAGATGGGGACTAAGCGCTTATGGAAATGCCCCAATTTCTGTAATGCGGGTTTCTGAGTCAAATCAACTCTACTCATCAGAACTTTATGCTACTTAATAATGTTATGGGGGAAATGGGAGGGGCGAGGGGTGTTTCAAAATAGGTCACTCACAAGGTGATGCTTTCCAGGCTGTGTGAACTGTATACCAAATCAGGTGATAGCTTGGTTAGGTGACATCAGTGGAAGACTGTATCTGATGACAGCAAAGCAAAGCTGTGGATCCGATTCTAGAAGCCCTTTGTCCAATGCTTGAAAATCCTAGCAGATAACACACACCGTTAATTTCTGGTGAAGTGTATTCAATGGTCTGTATTGTGTAGTGTTCATGTTTATGACACTAGCGGCGTTTGATTTTATTACCTTCCACGGTTTGTGACTGTGGAGATTTCCTGAGTAGAATTTACTGCAGATTCGCTAAAAGAACCTCAGTGACAAGAGCTGAGTCGATTTGAGTTGATTCAAGAACCATATCACAGTCCTTGGGGCATTTCCATAAGCGCTCCGTCCCCATCTTCAGCAGCCAGGGAAGAGTTCCGATATTAATGGTGTCAGTGCCATTCTGATTAAACGTCCGTCTTGCCTTTCTATGAGCCTCCAGCATCTGCCAGAACCCCTCGTCACTCACCACTTCATCAATCTCACCAGACTGTTGTGATCCATCTGCTCCTCCGAACTGTACACGCTCTCCCACAAGGCACTAACCACGTCTGCCTTATCATGCATCAGTATTGCACCAAATTTTGCAGAGCCAGCCCTTCTGTCCGCCTTTTTATTTCTCAACACAGCGGCATTTCCTGGATTAAAATTCTAGACAAGACTCCTCACCCGTGGCCTCCGCAGTGTAGCATACCACTCTGCACGAAGCAATCCTGTCCTGATCTTCCTTAGCATGCTTTCTGAGTCGATTTCAATCACGATGTGTGTGTGTGTGTGTGTGTGTGTGTGTGTGTGTGTGTGTGTCCTGTTCTCTAACCAGCAGACAGCTGCGGTGACCGCCTCCACCTCCATTCTCAAGCTGGATGTTGTGGTATGTTGGTATGATGTTGTGCTAGACTACCTGCCCCAACCGGCGACCATTACATTTTGCTAAGAAACCCCAAGCACTTCATTTGCCTCTTGACACTGAACCTCAGTGACAAAATACCCAACAACATGTAATGCTAATTTTGTTTTAATATGAATTTAGATGACTCGGACGCATTTCCTGCAGAGAGAAACGCCCTTAAAAGCGGGAAGAAAACACTCATAGAAGGAGTGGAAACTAAAACAGCTTGATGTAATAAATTAAAAAATAAGGTAGCCGGAATACTTACACTATCTTCTAGATATACAACTCACAAATATCATAGAGGAGGGGACAGTTACCAGCAGCCGATCAAGATATAGACTATGATATGGCAGCTTCAAAAGCTGCGAGGAAAGCAGTTTGTTGATGTGTTGGAGACTAGTGGTGGGTGTATATTGAAGTCAACTTGTACTGTGTCGAGGCAGCGCCAGTCACTGAGTTAGTTATTTCTAAGAATAGAGTGTACTTAACTCTCAGAAACATCATTATCACACCGAGGTAGCCCATACATATGCACAGACAGACACATACACACTCGCACATACACACACACTCGCACGCACACTCACACACACAGAGTCAAATATTCACACAAAATTAACCTTTCTCACGCCAGAGCCGGTTACACAATACCACAGCTATCGTGATAGTTTTTGCACTCGCCATGACTGAAGAATGAGGTTATCTGATCTGCTTTTTCTATAGAGAAGTACTTTCTCTGAGATACTGTCGCCATAAGGCACACAACGTCCTATCCACGAGGTACTGTCACCACAAGGGTACACAACATCCTATCCGCAGAGCTACTGTCTGCCAGCACTTCTCACCTGCTGGAAGCTATGTGTCAGTGATTGTGTAAGAAGAACACAGACATGAGCACTACATATGTGATCCAGCTGTGTGTAGTGTTCACCTTAGCTGCTATAGCGCGTAAGTTTATGATTCTCTAACTACTATGTTGATTAAAGTGAGGATTTTCTCATCTTTTCTGACAGAAATTGAATATTATGTTTAAGGTAATAATGGATGCTCGTCTATACAGATTACATAATCATTGCCATCGTCATTGTTATAATTTTCAGTATTTGGTTTGGTCTCATTAAAAAAAAAAAGTGAAGTAACGCATCCTTGTCCACGTCTTTAGGCGTCTTGTTCGTGTAGGGCTAGACCTGTATTTCGTAGATCAATAATCTCTCCGTGGGCAATGCGGTCAACATAAGGCCTGCCTCCTTTACATCCCAGGATTCCACCTTGTCTCCATTTAAAGTTGGGTCGACCATGGCGCCAAGGCGATTTCTGAAAATAAAATTTAAAAATGCCACAACCTTTCGGATCGGCAGGCAAGCGTTTAGCGGCACTACCACGGAGGCTGCCTTTGGTGCTACACGCTGCTGTGATTGTCGCTGGTAATTCCAGCGTCGTTGTCTCTAATGTAGAATACGCCAGCATTGATAAGTGAGTGTAGATGAGCTGTTGGCCGAGCGGTTACAACATCGGGCTTTCATGCGCGAGACCCTGGCTCGATCCCAGGTAAATAATTGACTATTTCTGTGGGGTGGGGAGGGGGAGCAAAATAAATGTCCTAGCATGCACTGTCCGTGGCGGCAGCACTAGTCTTGCGATCCTAAATCCCCGGGCTCATGATCCACCTGTCCAACCCGCATAAAAATAATGGTAATGACGGACACTAGTGGCTCGTGTCTCATGTTTTTCAAGTATTGTAACTAAAGCCCCTTATCGGCTTGGATATATGGAGATGGACGTATAGTTGTGAAGACAAATAAGGGCTCCTATGAAGAAGATGTGAACAACACCAGATGGACTTTATCTTAGCTGGGGTGGACCTCAAGACCTCAAGGGTGGAGTCAATTGTTAACAATATGCGGCGTTGCGTATTTGAACTCAAGATCTTTGGGCTTCCTAACAAGCGCCTTGCCACTGCGCCAGCGCAGCTTCTGCAACTAAACTGCATTTCAAGTAAAATACGATCTTCGACACCATCAGGCGTTTTGGGCATATAGGGCTAGATTTGTGCACAATAGACCAACCGGCACTTGGTCGGTGATGTGGCTAGCATCGCACCAGCCACGTTTACCTCCCAGGACTGTATCTGGTACCCATTCAAGGCTGGGTCTACCTGGGAGCCAAAGTCAACGTTGAAATATTTCGTTGACCGCAGGACTTGAACCCACGACCTTCCGATCAGCTGGCGAGCAGTTAGCCGCTACACCAGGGCGACATCTACTAAACTGCCATTACTGCTTGTATTGACCACTTTTGTAGTTCAGGAAAATGGGGGGGGGGGGGGGGGGGCACCGTAGGGTTGCTATAGTTGCCACTGACTGCAGGTTAGTGTCTTCTGTTTGCTCCGATAATAAATCGCAACCTTACTGAGGATTCTAACCTGTATTTCATTGCAGCTCCAGTTAGTCAATGTTTCTTCGTCTCTTATTAATCATCTCAGTTCGGCTCTAAACCCAACCCTAACCCGTTGTCACCACACGAGTCCGTGTACGTTTATGTGGATTCCTGTATTACTATTCATAAACAACTGGTCTTTACGACTCAGCGAAAAAAAAAATTTATTTGAATCGTGGACAGTACTGAGGAAGTTCCATTTAATAATACTGAATGGACGAACAACATTTATTCATGGACAAAGGTTAGTTGCGTAATCCCAGGACGTTGCAGAACCAAGCCCATCAGCCCCTGTCTTTTGTGAGGTTTTTCTAGGCAAATTTTACGTCCAGTAGTTTGCCATTGCTTTCTGGACGGATGACTTTCTTGATTCCACTGTCGAAACCAACGCAAGGCGCATAGCCCGCAGCTGCGATCGGTCCTGGCATCCCGGCATTACGAAGCGTTCGCATCGACTTAGCCACAGAGCCGACAGTCCTGGAGAAGAAATAATAATTCATTGAATGCAAATACAGACTGTTGTGCAACAATAATATTCACATGAAAGCCAATAATAAACAATATTCATGCATGGACAGACAATATCAATGAACGGATAGAGAATATTAGTGAATGAACAGACTGGCAGTTTGCCATTCTTAGATGTGCAACAGATCAGCTCAGTGACTGACCTTGACCCTGACCTGATGGCCACACATGGAGCTGGGCTGTGGTGATAACAATCGGGCCAGCTTTGCAAATATCATGTTCTTTCTGAAACTGTGTCATCATACTGATGCAGGTTTTTGAGACGCACACAGAAAATAGACAGACACGACGCATTGTTTCTTTCGTCAGTATTTGCGTCATTTTATTAAGGTTGACATCATCATCATCATCATCATCATCATTATCATCACCAACATCAACATCATCATCCTCATTCTCGTGTATCATGGATCTATTATTATTATTCTCCTTGTGGGTTATGTGATCCTGTTTTGGGGAACACAAGAATATGCCCATGGTCTCCCAAATAGCATTTCTAAGAGTCGAATAACTGGGGCTCCCTTTGAAGTTGTAGTGCAACTGTGAGACAAGAAACCGTGTGTGTATAATAAAAAGACAGACTAGTGAGACACGCAGCACTTGGGCTCTGAAGCAAGACTGAGGTCCAGAGGTGGAAGATCAACCCCATCTTCGGGCCAGAGTTTCCAGCTGGTCAACGCCAATAAGTCGTAGATTCCTTATATTATTATTATAAAAGTCAAGGATCCCTCTCCACGCCTCCAGATCTACTGGGCATATAGGGCTAGACGTATATTTTAGAGACCAACCGGCACTTCGTGGGTGATGTGGTCAGCATCATGCCGACCGCCTTTACTTCCCATGACTGTACCTGGTACCCACCCAATGCTGGGTCGACCTGGGAGCCAAAATAATTTTTGAAAAGTGTCTGGTCCCCGTCAGGAACCGAACCCACGACCTTTCTATACACAAGGGCGAGCGTCTAGCCACTAGACGACAGCGGCTCCAATTATTATGTATATTATTTTTATTATTATTATTATTATCATCATCATCATCTTCAATATCATTTTTTTATTGTGCTTTTCTTTTTACCCCTAGCTAGAGAATGATATATATATATATATATATATATATATATATATAGTGACCATGTTCCAGTTGGAGCAAAAACTAGACCAGGAGCAGACTGCTTTAGTGACCATGTTCCAGTTGTAGGAAAAATTAGAATAAAACTAAAGAACATTAGAAAAACACCACAGAACATCAAGTTAAATTTAGAAATTCTTAGAACGGATAAAGAAATTAAGGAACAGTACAATGTCACTGTACAAAACCGGTAAAATGCAATGGAAATTATACAGACTTAATGAACAGTGGCATATGTGGCGTGAGTCAATTCAGCAGACATTAAAAGAGACAATCCCACCAACCTATAGAGTTGCAAAAAAAAGAAATGGATGTCAACTTAAATTCTGCAGTGATGGTTGAAAGAAGGAAGAAAAATAATGATAAAGAAGAATACTACAAAAAGATATAGTGAACAAATGCAAAGTACCTTAAGAAGCCTGGCTGAATCAAATGTGTATAGAGATTGAGGAAAATCACAGGAAAAATTCACATTCTATGTACCAACAGATAAATATGTTAACAGGAAAGATGACACGTAACAGCATTGGATGTTTAAAATAAAAAAATGGGGACTTATTAATGGGACATAGTAATATAATTAACAATTGACAGAGATTTAGAGGAATTGAATGATGAAAATAGACCAGATGTAGAACTGCAGACCAACAATGATGGTCCACCAATAATGACTGCAGAAGTTGAGGATGCAATAGACCAGATGTAGAACTGCAGACCAACAATGATGGTCCACCAATAATGACTGCAGAAGTTGAGGATGCAATACATCATATGAAGAAAGGAAAAGCACCCGGACCAGACAACATCTCACTGGAAGAAATCGAGCACTGCGAGATTTCGGAATTGAAATAAAAACCTAAACTTTTCAATGATATTTATAATAGTGGGTATATTCCAAATGACCTTTTAAAATCCATATTTATAGCTCTGCCTAAGAAACCAGGCACTTTAAAATGTGAAGACCATCACACAAAAAGTCTTATGAGTCACATGACTAAGATTTTACTGAGAATAATTATGAGAAGAATAAAAAACCAAATTAAAGCAGAAATCAGCATTGAACAGTGTGGATTTGTAGAAGGAAAAGGTACAAACAATGCCATATACATCCTAAGGAGATTGTCAGGAACAGCTATTGAATTAAAGACTGATTTGTACATATGCTTCATAGACTATACAAAAGCAGTTGACTGTGTGAAACATGAAGAAGTAATCAAACTGTTATAAAAATTAAACACTGATGGGAAAGATCTACGAGTAATAACGAATGTGTATTGGCAGTAAACAGCAGCTATAAAAATTAACAACTGTTTGGGTACATTTCAAAGCATAAAAAGGGGCGTAAGACAAGGATGTGTACTGTCACCTGATTTGTTTTCAATATACAGTGAATGTATAATGAGATCTTTAATTGATATGACCGAAATTGTGGTTGTGGGCACAAAATTAACAAGTTACGTTATACTGATGACACAGTCTTGAAAGCAACAAGTCAGAAAGAACTACAGGAAATGATAGACATTGTGGTGTTAGAAAGTGGAAGAATGGGCCTCAGTTTGAATAATGGGAAGACAGAAGTAATGGTGGTATCAAAGAAACGAATTATTCCTAAGTGTGTAATAAAAGTCGATGGTGTTATTTTCGGACAAGTACAGAAATTTAAGTATCTGGACACATGGATAACGTCAGATGGAAGATGCATAACTGAGATAAGAAACAGAATAGGACAGGCAAAAGCTGCCTTTCATGAAATAAAGAACATCTTGTTCAATATATCCTTGTCATTGAGAGTTAGAAAAAGAACTCTTGCTTGCTACATGCATCCAATTTTAACATATAGCTATGAATCCTGGAGAATCGGTATGCAGGCCAAACAATTTCTTCGACCTCAGAGATGTGGTTTTACAGAAGAATGCTTAGAATACCTTGGACAGCCAAAAATAGCAACCAAGAGGTTTTGAAAGAGGCGGGAGCCCGAAGACAACTTATCACAGACATCAGAAGGAGACAGTCATAATTTTTAGGCCATGTTATGAGAACAGAGAAAATAGAACAGACTGAGATCACTGGAAAGATCTGTCGAAGGAGGGATAGAGGAAGACAACGAGAGAAGATGCTTGACAGTCTTGTTGCATGGCATGGAAGTCGGCACACGAGCTGATACATGCTGCAGGAGATCGCGGATTATGGAAAGGCATGATCGCCCATGCCAGTCGGCATGGCACCTGATGATGATATATATATATATATATATATATATATATATATATATATATATATATATATATATATATATTAGATTAATAAATTGATATAAGTTTTAATTCTGGACACTTTCTATTGTCTTGTGATTCCACCTTCAGAATAATAACTGTATTGAGAATTTTCTGATTGTTCCCTGTCCGAGTGTGCACGGTATGGAGACTTGCCTGAGTGTTACCTGTCAGAGTGAACACTGTATGGAGAATTGTTTGATTGCTCCCTGTCAGAGTGACCACGGTATGGAGAATTGTTTGATTGCTCCCTGTCAGAGTGACCACGGTATGGAGAATTGTTTGATTGCTCCCTGTCCGAGTGAGCACGGTATGGAGAATTGTTTGATTGCTCCCTGTCCGAGTGAGGACTGTATGGAGACTTCCCTAAGTGTTCCCTGTCAGAGTGAGGACTGTATGGAGACTTGTCTGATTGTTCCCTGTCAGAGTGAGGACTGTATGGAGACTTGTCTGATTGTTCCCTGTCAGAGTGAGGACTGTATGGAGACTTGTCTGATTGTTCCCTGTCAGAGTGAGGACTGTATGGAGACTTGCCTGACTGTTTCATGTCACAGTGAGGACTGCCTGGAGATTTGTCTGATTGTTCCCTGTCAGAGTGAGGACTGTATGGAGACTTGTGTGATTGTTCCCTGTCAGAGTGAGGACTGTATGAAGACTTATGTGATTGTTCCCTGTCAGAGTGAGGACTGTATGGAGACTTGTGTGATTGTTCCATGTCAGAGTGAGGACTGTATGGAGACTTGCCTGATTGTTCCCTGTCAGAGTGAGGACTGTATGGAGACTTGTCTGATTGTTCCCTGTCAGAGTGAGGACTGTATGGAGACTTGTCTGATTGTTCCCTGTCAGAGTGAGGACTGTATGGAGACTTGTGTGATTGTTCCCTGTCAGAGTGAGGACTGTATGGAGACTTGCCTGATTGTTCCCTGTCAGAGTGAGGACTGTATGGAGACTTGTCTGATTGTTCCCTGTCAGAGTGAGGACTGTATGGAGACTTGTGTGATTGTTCCCTGTCAGAGTGAGGACTGTATGGAGACTTGTCTGATTGTTCCCTGTCAGAGTGAGGACTGTATGAAGACTTGCCTGATTGTTCCCTGTCAGAGTGAGGACTGTATGGAGACTTGTCTGACTGTTCCCTGTCAGAGTGAGGACTGTATGGAGACTTGTGTGATTGTTCCCTGTCAGAGTGAGGACTGTATGGAGACTTGCCTGATTGTTCCATATCACAGTGAGGACTGTATGGAGACTTGTCTGATTGTTCCCTGTCAGAGTGAGGACTGTATGGAGACTTGTCTGATTGTTCCCTGTCAGAGTGAGGACTGTATGGAGACTTGTGTGATTGTTCCCTGTCAGAGTGAGGACTGTATGGAGACTTGTCTGATTGTTCCATGTCAGAGTGAGGACTGTATGAAGACTTGCCTGATTGTTCCCTGTCACAGTGAGGACTGTATGAAGACTTGTCTGATTGTTCCCTGTCAGAGTGAGGACTGTATGGAGACTTGTCTGATTGTTCCCTGTCAGAGTGAGGACTGTATGGAGACTTGTCTGATTGTTCCATGTCACAGTGAGGACTGTATGGAGACTTGCCTGATTGTTCCATGTCACAGTGAGGACTGTATGGAGACTTGTCTGATTGTTCCATGTCACAGTGAGGACTGTATGGAGACTTGCCTGATTGTTCCCTGTCAGAGAGAGGACTGTATGGAGACTTGTCTGATTGTTCCATGTCACAGTGAGGACTGTATGGAGACTTTCCTGATTGTTCCATGTCACAGTGAGGACTGTATGGAGACTTGTCTGATTGTTCCATGTCACAGTGAGGACTGTATGGAGACTTACCTGATTGTTCCCTGTCAGAGAGAGGACTGTATGGAGACTTGCCTGATTGTTCCATGTCACAGTGAGGACTGTATGAAGACTTGTCTGATTGTTCCCTGTCACAGTGAGGACTGTATGGAGACTTGTCTGATTGTTCCATGTCACAGTGAGGACTGTATGAAGACTTGTCTGATTGTTCCCTGTCACAGTGAGGACTGTATGGAGACTTGTCTGATTGTTCCATGTCACAGTGAGGACTGTATGGAGACTTGTCTGATTGTTCCATGTCACAGTGAGGACTGTATGAAGACTTGTCTGATTGTTCCATGTCACAGTGAGGACTGTATGAAGACTTGTCTGATTGTTCCATGTCACAGTGAGGACTGTATGGAGACTTGTGTGATTGTTCCATGTCAGATTGAGGACTGTATGAGGACTTGTCTTATTGTATGGAGACTTGTGTGATTGTTCCCTGTCAGAGAGGACTGTATGGAGACCTGTGTGATTGTTTCCTGTCAGAGAGGACTGTATGAAGACTTGTCTGATTGTTCCCTGTCAGAGAGGACTGTATGAAGACTTGTCTGAGTGTTCCCTGTCACAGTGAGTACTATGGAGATCTGCTGTTCCCATCTAGACATTTTCCAAGTCCCAAGATCAGTCTGTAAACTGAGCTGAAGTTGTCAGACCGCTCGATGAATATAAACAAGAACTCAACTGAATTAAAGAAATAAATATCTTCCTGATCCTGCATGGAGAATTGCTTTATGGAGTTTCAAACGCTCTATAAAAAATACTGCTGTTTTTTGTCTGGTTTCTTGTTGTTTATTGTTCTCTCTGATCTTTTGATGTTTGTTGCTCTGTCTGAACTCTTAATGTTCTTTCCCATCTCTTGATATTCTGACTTGTTTCTGGGTGTTTGTTGTTCTGACTGATCTTTTGATGTTTGTTGTTCTGTCGGCATGATTGCTGTTCTGTCTGATTTCCTAATGTTTGTTATTCCTGTCGGATCACTAGATGGTCATTGTTCTGTTTAATCTCTAGATGTTTTTTTGTTGTCTTATTATAATGTTTATTGTTCTGACTGATCTCTTGATGTTTGCTGTTCTGTCTGATCTCTTGATGTTTGCTGTTCTCTCTGATCTCTTGATGTTTGCTGTTCTGTCTGATCTCTTGATGTTTGCTGTTCTCTCTGATCTCTGAATGTTTGCTGTTCTCTCTTATGTCTTGATGTTTGCTGTTCTGTGTGGTCTTTTGATGTTTTTTTTTCTATCTGATCTCTTGATGTTTGTTTTTCTGTCTCTTCTCTTGCTTGTTGTTTAGTCTGTTATCGTTCTCATGCTTGTTGTTCTGTATGATTTCTTGATGTTTTTTGTTCCGTCTGATCTCTTGATGTGCTTTTTTTTTTTTTGGGGGGGGGGGGGGGGGGGGGGGGGGGTTCTGTTCTGTCTGATCTCTTAATGTTTGTTGTTATGTCTGATCTCTTGCTTGCTGTTCTGCCTGATCTCCTAATGTTTGTTATTCTATCGGATCTCTAGATGTTTATCGTTCTGTGTAATCTCTTGATATGTTTGTTCTGATTGATTTTTTTAAATGTTTATTGTTCTGTCTGATCTCTTGATGTTTGCTGTTCCGTCTGATCACTTGATGTTTTCTGTTCTGTCTGATCTTTGAATGTGTTTTGTTACGTCTGATCTCCTAATGCTTTTTGCTCTGTCTGTTCTCTGGATGTTTACTATTCTATCTGATCTCTTGATGTTTATTGTTCTGTCCGATCTCTTGATATTTGTTGGTTTGTCAGATCTCCTGGAGGTTTTTTTTTTTTTTTTTTTTTGGTGTGTTCTGTCTGAAATCTGGATGTTTTTTTTTTTTTTGTTTTTTTTTTTTTTTTTTTGTTCTGTCTGATATCTTGATGTTTTTTGTTCTGTCTGATAAATTATTGTTTTTTGTTCTGTCTGATAAATTGATGTTTTTCGTTCTGTCTGATAAATTGATTTTTTTTTTTTTTTTTTTGGTTGTCTGATATCTTGATGTTTTTTGTTACGTATGATCTCCTGCTGGTTATTCTGTCAGATTTCTTGATGTTCTTTGTTCATTCTGCTCTCTTGATGTTTGTTGTTCTGTGTGATCTCATGCAGTTAGTTGTTCTTTCTGATCTCTAGATGCTTGTTGTTCTGCCTGATCTCTTGATGTTTGTAGCTCTGTCTGGTCTCTAGCTGTTTGGGTAGGATTTTTTAGGACTTGGTAATGTATTATTCCCTCTGATTTCTACTTTCCATTCATTATCATTAGTTATTTCTGTTTCTTTCACATTTAGAATGCCAGATGAACTTCAGCTCGGAACAAAACCATCACGAGCTGATCTTGCAGTGCCAAGTTCACGGGATCAAGAGCTTCAACTACACCAACCCTGGGAAGCTGGTCGTGTCCAGGGACTCCACGCAAACTCAAGCCTACGTGTCTGTTCACCAGAGCCAGGTTGGACCCCAGTCCAATTTCTCAAATGCGCAGGTCACAGGCCGAATCTCCTTCGATGCTGGATCCAAGAGGTACATTAGAATCGTCTGGACTGACTTGAGTGAAGATCTTAAAGGCAATTACACATGCCGGGTTTATAGTGTCAACAACGAGTTGATAGCCTCCAAACACCTGACAGTCCGGCTGAGACCAATAGGGCCTGATTTCCAAGCGAAGCCCCATGTTATCCAGATAGGCTTGACAAAAAGACTGGACGTATCCTGCGCCTTGACCGATTATAAAAGCCTGAATATGTCAAAGGTTGGTAGTCTGGACATCTTCAAAGTTCAAAATGGATACGAGTGTTTGTTCGCGCGAGTGTGGACTATGGCTGGAAAGTTGTTTACTTCAGGGCTTAACGAGCTGTTTGTCACAGGGGTCATAGAAAACGATTATGCCCAGTGTGTAGCCAGCTGGATGAACCCATCTGAAGACGTGGCAGGCGAGTACCTCTGCCGCGTCTCGGCTGTCGGGGTTAAAGGTGATCCTGTATTCTTCAACAGTAAGGTCAATGTCACATGGGAACTTCCTAGTGAGGAAACGTTGCTCAAACGCTTCAATGAAATGATCGCACGACAAGACGAACTAGTGGAGCAGGAGAAAGAGGGAGATGAGAATCTACAGGAGGCTGTGTTGATACTGAATACAACAGATAAGCGTCAATGCAGAAACCCTACTAGTTGTGACGACATCTACTTCACGCTAAACCCTGGTCAACATCTTGTCCGTGTGGAGCCTGAAGATGGATTGGGGCCAATCAACGTCCTCTGTGACGTGGTAGGACGCCGTGAAGTCTATACCGTGTTTCAAAAAAGATTCAACGGAAAGGTTGACTTCTACCGAAACTTCCATGATTACGAGAATGGTTTTGGTTCTGTCGATAGCGAATTTTGGTTAGGTCTCAAAAACATCCGACGACTCTTGATCCAGAACGGTGATAAGAACCAACTGCGAGTGGACATGTCAGTGATGGGCACTGATCTCAACTACACCAGAATTTATCCTACCTTCTCCATTGGTCCCCCTGAGGAGTATAGACTGACCGTCAGCGGCTTGTATGACCGGGGCTTCGGGATGTCTTCCAACTCCCATAAACCGTTCTCCACCTATGACCGGGGTCTGACGCATGTTGCCAGCAGACACAACCGTGGAGCCGGCTGGTGGTTCCCAGAAGACCACGGGTACGTCAACCTGAATGGAGTCTGGGGCGTTCCTGGGAAACCTTATTCTATATTCTGGTGGGAACTGCGTCAGGATTTGAACTTCATTCTTGAAAAGACAGAAATGAAATTTCGGAGGAACAAGTGACTAATAAGATATTTATGCATGGCTACTGCTCTCCAGTATCATAGTTATATTGTGTAGGCAAACATCATACTTTTTAACGCGGCTGAAAATGGTTCGATCGTGAGGATGTGTGACCATGTGTCCTGTGTATCGCATTTACATTAAATCGCCCATACAACACGGGGTACCACCGGCAGAAATTACCTTCAATTTCTCATCATCATCATCATCATGTAGCCGGTCCTTTGCAGAACGTCACTGTAATCACAGCCCTTCAATATCTACGGCTGATATATTGATAGTTGCCTGAGAGGACAATGTTGCGAGAAGTGTGGTTTACCAAACCCATACACTGTATGACAACTTCAGTTAACTCAGTTCTACGACATACTTAATGTTTCAGTCGGCCTCTATAGCTTAGGAAAATGCACTTTGGAACGCGGTTTCTAATTCCGCTTCGATTCCGGCAGCCGGCGATTTGGATGCAGACCGCCTTGCGTTATTTTGACAATGGTATGGGTTGTATTGGTGCTGTCAGCGTCTGTAGCCTAGGCGTTGCGCACGCGCTTCGTAATGCCGGAGTGCCGGCTTCGATCCCAGCTGTAGGCCCGGCGCCTAGCGTTTGTTTCGACAGTGGTAACGTGAAGCCGACCGTCCAGGGGGCAATGGCAAACTATTAGACGTAAATTTGCCTAGAAAACCCACAACAGCCAAAAACTGACGTGAAGTTGGTTCTACAACGTCCTGTACAGGATACGCTGCTACCTTGTATGGAAGCTGAAAGGTTACGGAGCAATGGCAACATACTGAAAGTTTACAGAGCAATGGCAACATACTGAAAGTTTACGGAGCAATGGCAACATACTGAAAGTAAAACTGCACAGTCAAATCAGAAACAGATAACATTTATTAAGATTGGTTTGCATCATTGTTTGAAGATAACGCAACTATAGGCCGTTTCAGACGTCGTGCCCAACTTGAACAATCTGTAACTAACCGTTCCCCATATGCCCGATGTGCCTAAAAGCATTTAAAAGGATCTTAACTTTACTTTAGAGAACTAAAAGTTCGGTGTTTGTTGTTGAAATCTGGGACGCAACTCTGATAAACATGTGCCTGTTATAAGTTGTTTCAGTGTAAACAAACATGGGGTTTTTATTGTGTCTTCTTCTTCTTAGAGTCTATGCTGCGTTGGTGGTCATGTCCACTGGCTTGTGTCTCGTGTACTTTCAGTCAGCTCTGACACACATGATCCTCCATGCCATGATGTCAAACTGTCCAGCATCTGTTCTATCGGTCTCCCTCTGCCTCTCCTCCCCTCCAACTTTCCTACCGTCACGATGTACTCCAATTTTCTCCTTCTTATCACATGATCAAAGAATGTTGATTGTCCATTTATGCTGTGGGCAATCAGTTCTCTTCATGCCAGTTTTGTTTTTTGTTTAAATCACTCCAGGGTATTTTTATGTTCTCCGCAGCCTCCAGAAAAGTTTTCACTAACTACTGTCTGCCCATGATTTACACCCATACATCAATATAAAAGTATATAGCTCTAGAGAATTCTCTTTCTCGTCGCAATTGACAAAGAAAGATTGCATAGAATATTCTTCCTTTTGTTCAGTTTTTTTTTTTTTTTTTTTCGTTGTTGTTGTAATTACCATTACTTATGTGTTTTTTTTTTTTTCTGCTGTTGAAACTGAGACCCGTGTTTTCCTTTTCAGTTACAATTATATCCAGCATTTCTTGCAGTTGTGTTGTATCTTCAGCGATCGAAACTATATCGTCAGCACATGGCGGGTTGTTGGCAATATTCCCACCAGCCGCTAGTCATGGCATACCATGTATGATCTAATGATTATTTGACTATACACATTGAATAAAGCAACTGCTGGTTGTACAGGTCCCTGTCTAACGCTTTGTTTATTGTTTTGACAAATTCCAACTTGATTGTCAATCCTTATGGTTGCTTCTGGCTGTCAGTAGATATATATATATATATATATATATATATATATATATATATATATATATATATATACATTTTGTTTTCTCAGATCTTTACTATCAATATTTAAAGTTTACCAAATTGTAATAATTTCTTTATGTTTCACTTTAACAAATGCTTTACTATATTCAATAAAGCACACATACAGATCTCTGTTTATGTCAATCATTCTTCGAAAGGTTCTCAAGATAAATAAAGCGTTGTTTGTGCCATTACCTTCAACAAAACCACATTGTGCCTTTAACTTCAACAAAATCACATTATGCCTTTACCTTCAACAAATTCACATTCTGCCTTTACCTTTAACAAAAGCGTATTGTGCCTTTACCTTCAAGAAAATCACATTCTGCCTTTACCTTAAAAAAAATCGCATTTTGCCTTTACCTTCAACAAAATCACATTCTGCTTTTACCTTCAACAAAATCACATTCTGCCTTTACCTTTACCAAAAGCCCATTGTGCCTTATTTGCGAAATATTAAAAAAGTCAGCGATTAAATGCAGACAGTCTGCAAGCTTACAGTTAAATGAGTAAAGGAAACTTCTGAAAACATTAGCTTGCAGGTGTGGCATAGGCTTTCACTCTCCTGTGGTCATCTCGAGCGTCAGTATCCTACGATTTGCTGATGTTCCATTGTATGCGGGATAGGCTATCAAAAACATTACCTTTCATCCCTGAACATATGCAGTGATTTCCAAACAGTCTCCGCACGTGTACCAATGACTGTATACGCAATTTTTAGAGCTTTTCAAATTATTAGTCAAACAAATGTCACAGAACTCGTGTGAGACACAGAACAAAATATAAAACTTGATGACATATCAACTAGGAAGAGTCAGATGAAATGCAGTTTAATGTTGTCAGTTAATCGTATCAATGTAAAAACAATACACGTGTGTGGGATAAATAACACAGTTGTTAGTAATCGTTGTGTCCTAGATAATAAATGCATCGTCACAAAATAAGGGATTTACAGGAGATGAAGCCACCCACCTAACAGCTTGGACTAGTCAAAGACGTTTTTGAAGAGATACATGAGCACGAGCTTATGGGAGAAAAATGCAAGTGAAAGATCAAAGCATGACTGTGTCAATAGGCTTGGCAGAAACTGACGCTGAGGGGAAACCACACAACTGCCTTAGCACGGACAAGACATTCAATCATGTTACAGCTGGAACTGTTAGCATGTCGACTTTTCTTTGGTTACTGAAAAAGAGACTGAGAATTTCTGGGAATGTCCCGAGTGCAGTCATTAGGCTTCAAAAATATGTGTCTGATAGGACGATGGCGTGACAAGTGTCTTTTAGGGACTCCTACGTTGTTGATTGTTCATTATAAAGATCTGGGTAAAGCTGGGGCGACCATCCACAACCTAGCGCGTCTACTGGTGGCAGATTGTGGAACGGTCTCTAGATATACAGGTTAGCTGTGAATACCCAATAAACAGCTGTGGACCAACCGGCGGTGGGCACAGAGGGCGAGGCGGGATTTCTGGGTGGAATCTGGAAATCCTTATAGAATACCTCATATGCTCGGAGACGTGCCTGCCAAGCGGGTCGGGGCGTTATAACCCTCTTCTCCGGGTAGGTGGAACCCGTTAGCTTTGGACGGCAGTCCATCTAGGAGACGGCAAACTAGTCTAGTCCTCTCTGTGATCTACTTACTATTAAAAAAAAGTAAAGGACCCTTTTCCACGCCTTAAGGCCTATAGGGCATATAGGGCTAGACCTGTATTTTTATAGACCAATCGGCACAAATGGGTGATGTGGTCAGTATCACGCCGGCCGCTTCTTCTTTCCGGGACTGCACCCAGTACCCACTCAAGGCTGGGTCGACCTGGGAGCCATGGCCATTTTTGAAAAAAGTCCGGCTCCGCCAATGAGCGAACCCACGACCTTTTGATCCGTGGTGATCGTCTAGCCGCTCGGCCACGGCGACTCATCTACTTACTATACTTTGTCTCTTTTACCAACGTCTAGTCCTCTCTGTGATCTACTTACTATACTTTGTCTCTTTTACCAACGTCTTGTCCTCTCTGTGATCTACTTACTATACTTTGTCTCTTTTACCAACGTCTAGTCCTCTCTGTGATCTACTTACTATACTTTGTCGCTTGTACCAGCATCCAGTCGTCTCTGTGATTTCTTCTTCTTCTTCTTCGCGTTCACCGGCTGTAAACTCCGGCGGAAAGTTCTGGCTGTTCGTCCACTTCTGGACTGCAGTCCTGTTCCAGAACCTGAGAGTTGCGTGTGCATCAGTTTGACAGATCTGTATGCAGACTGTTCGTTCCTTGCCTCTCCGGCAGATGCACTCCGACTTCGAAGGAAGCTCCCAATTAGTCGACTCTTACGACATGCTTTTAGGTAGGCAGTGGGTCTATTCTTGTTTTTCCCATAGTGGGGCCCCAGAACCCACACGGGGGTCTGTGATTTTGTATGATCAGTCACATTTGACAGCGTCTAGTCCTGTCCATGGTTTACAGTGCTTTGTTGTACAGCCGCGTTACTCAGTATAGTGTCTCTTGTACCTGCATCAAGACCCTTGTGCAATTTAATATTGTCTGTGCCCTCAGTGGAATGCAAAAGAGGGCGACAAAGTAGCAGAAAGGAGGCAGAATCAAGTAGCACGAGTTGTAATCTTAAGCGTAAAATAATCATCGTGCAAAAGGATATGCTGTCACGCTGATTACGCCAGATCATACAAGGATACGCGTAGCAGGTATCTCCCTCCAAATAATCTGCGAAACACTGCACAAGAATGTTCGGATTATCGCTACAACGAGTTGGAATTCCCACAGGCATTTCCTGTTTGGGGTACGTTATAAATTAAGAACCGGAAAGAGTAATATTAGATCGGTCATGTTCAGAAGACTGTCAAAGATGTGAGAACATAAAATCTGATGTAGAATGGGTATAACATCCAGCAGAGTGGAGACAGTTCTGTGCAGTAAGTATAAGACAGAATAGGAGGATAATCATCAGATGATGAGTGGGTGTTGCTGCCCTGACTGAGGATGACTGCATTTGTATTCCAATCAAAATAGGAATATTAATATTTACTCTGCATTCGCTGATGCCTCTTGTGAATTTGTGCTAACAATCAGTAAAAATACAGAAGGAACACTAATGACAGACCTGCAACTTTACTTCACGGTGAGAAGCTCAGGACAATTGACTACTTCCCTGTATGGGACCCTCATTCAACTCTAAACTATCCCCGAACACAAAAAAACACCATCATAATAATTAAGCTAGCAACAACAACAACAAGAAAAAATTAACATAAACTGGAAGAAATGAAAGCTGGCGGTAAAACAAACCCAGTTTTGGTGAAGAGAATGCATCCTTCTTTGTCTAAGAAAATACGGCCCACTTTTTCGTACCAAGAAAAGCCTCTAAAAAGCGTTCATATGTGATGCCTGCAATAATAGGCCTGTGGAACCGAAGGCTTGCGTTCAGGTCCTTATGAAGCCGGACGTGTTTTGTTGTTTCAAAAGGCCATGTCATCCAGTTCGACTCACCCTTAAATTACGACCCTGTTAAATCTTAGGAAGTAAAGAGCGCCGACTGATATATAAAATATACATCTACCCATGTATTTCCAATACGCCTGGTGGCAAGACAGACCTGGTGAAACCAGACAAGAGCGCTACACCGAAGGACAATGACGGATAGTAAACCATTACAAGACCACCGAGGTGAGTGGTGACACCAAGCTATGGATGTAATGAGGACGGAATCAGTAGAGCATGAAACGGTTCCATGTGCAGTGAGAATGGTCAGTCAACAAAACTGTCCTCTGTCGGCTTAGATAATACTAAAACAGACAAATGATATCTCTATGTCAACCTCTTGTCCTCGGTAGAAATGGGACAGCTATACGTCAATAATGTCACCATCTTCTGCCCTGTGTACACGTGAGCCAGCTCTAGGTCAATAATGTCACTCTCTTGTCCCCAGCGTAGAAGTGAGCCAATTCTACGTCAGTAATGTCACCATCTTTTCCCCAGCGTAGAAATGAGCCAGCTCTACGTCAGAAATGTCTCCATTTTGTCCCCAGCGTAGAAGTAAGCCAGTTCTACTTTAGTAAAATCACCATCTTGTCCCTGCGTAGACGTGAGCCAGCTCTACGTCAGTAATGTCACCATCTTGTCCCCAACGTAGACGTGAGCCAGCTCTACCTCAGTAATGTCACCATCTTGTCTCCAACGTAGACGTGAGCCAGCTTTACGTCAGAAATATCAACCTCCTGTGCCCAGTAGAAGTGAGACAGGTCTAAACCACTAATCTAATCCTCTTGTCCCTAGGGTAGAAGTAAGCGTTCTCCGCGTCACTGCCTCCATGTGACTTCTCCTTCAAGATGCAACCAATGAACAAAATGCATACCGTCAGACTGAAAGACATCATCACAATCGCTAACCAGTTTTCTTGAGCTTGCATCAGAGCTGTGGAGACAGAAAATATCGCATGGGACTAGCAAACCAATCTTCTCACTAGCAAACCAATCTTCTCACTAGCAAACCAATCTTCTCTGCCCGAGTTCAAGTTGTGGAGACAGAGACACAAGACATGGCAACAGACAAGCAAACCAATATTTCTCACTAGCAAACCAATCTTCTCACTAGCAAACCAATCTTCTCTGCCCGAGTTGAAGTTGTGGAGACAGAGACACAAGACATGGCAACAGACAAGCAAACCAATATTTCTCACTAGCAAACCAATCTTCTCACTAGCAAACCAATATTCTCACTAGCAAACCAATATTCTCACTGGCGAACCAATCTTCTCATTAGCAAACCAATATTCTCGTTAGCAAACCAATCTTCTCATTAGCAAACCAATTTTCTCAATAAAGGTCTAGTCTTCTCGATCCAAGTTCAAGTTGTGAAGACAGACTTCTCACTAGCAAACCAATCTTCTCACTAGCAAACCAATCATTTCATAACGACGTGATTGCACCGCTTTCAGAAAATACAAAAAGAAAACTAATAAAAACAGCACCAAGTTAACAACATTGCATAACTTCTTTCAAAGAAAGATCGATGGTCAAACGACTGAAAATGCTCAGAAATCATCAGTGGCATTACCCCCATATCTCAACTCAAGGCGACTCCCTTTCTTAACAGAAGGGGCTGTTGTTGTTTTTTTTTCCGAAAAGTATTTTTTTTTTTTTTTTATTCATGTGTTTATGTCGACATATTGTAGAGCAAATCGCTGTCATGATGATAAAGCAATAATAAATTCAGTGGTCAATGTGTAATTAAAATATACTTGAAATAATTTCCGAGATCGATTTCCCTTTTGATATTCGCCTTTTTTAAAATCTGTTTTCCTCTCAGGAACATATCAATGACGAATATTGGAGTTCCGCAGTTTACGGAACCTGTGAGCAGAGCTTGTTGCCGTGCCTACAAAGCCTCGCCAAAAAACTTGTTTTATAATTGCAGAACCACTGGAAGAAATTCCTGCATTCAAAGGACAGCAATTATTGGGGTTATCGTGTCGGACCTCCAGAAAGGTGAATACAATTGTATCAACTAAAATAAGGATATTTGACGAGCAGACACTCAAGATACAATCACATTTATATATATATATATATATATATATATATATATATATATATATATATATATATATATATATATATATATATATATATATATATATATAGAAACTATCTGGAATTGTAGATATAAATATACAGCAGGCAAGCTGTAAAATAGTGTTAGTATGAAGGTGGCGGTAAAAGGTGATATTCAATGTTCATTATGTTGTTAATGATTAGGTGTGATTATGTTGATGATGACGCGTGATTATGTTGATGATGACGTGTGATTATGTTGATGATGACGTGTGGTTATGTTCATGACGATATTGTGATTATGTTCATGACGTCGTGTGATTATGTTTTATGATGACGTGTGATTATGTTTTATGATGACGTGTGATTATGTTGATGATCACGTGTGATTATGTTTATGACGACGTATGATTATATTTTATGATGACCTGTGATTATGTTGATGACGATGTGTGATTATCTTGACGTCGACGTGTCGTTTTGTTAACAAAGACGTGTGATTAGGTTGATGATGACGTGTGATTATGTTGCTGATGATGATGACAGGCCACTTTTACATAATATTTTACCCCGTTGGCACTTTTGACATATCAGACCGTACCTGGATCGGGGACACTTGAGGCAGTACCCCTCTTGACTGTTGCACACACCATCCAAACAGATACTGGGACACGGGTATTCGCAGCTGACTCCGTGCCATGACGCTGGGCACTCTATTTTGAAACAAAGTAAGAACTTATTTCTAAGATGACACCATTCAGAGCATTCCTACAAACGCTTCGCCCTAAACTTGCCTTCCTACAGCACAACATCACACTAGACTCGAGTAAGTTAGACAGGTGCCAGCAATAGTATGTATCAATGTGACGGAAACGTCGTTGTGTGCTATATGATAGTTGACAACGTCAGTAGCTCAAGGGAACGTCGCTGTGTGCTATATGTTAGTTGACAACGTCAGTAGCTCACAGGATCGTCGTTGTGTGCTATATTATAGTTTTCAACGTCAGTAGCTCATGTGACCGTCGTTGTATATGCTATATGATAGTTGACAACATAATTAGCTCAAGGAAACGTCGTTGTGTGCTATATGATAGTTGACAACATCAGTAGCTCAAGGAAACGTCGTTGTGTGCTATATGATAGTTGACAACATCAGTAGCTCAAGGAAACGTCGTTGTGTGCTATATGATAGTTGACAACATCAGTAGCTCAAGGGGACGTCGTTGTGTGCTATATGATAGTTGACAACATCAGTAGCTCAAGGAAACGTCGTTGTGTGCTATATGATAGTTGACAACATCAGTAGCTCAAGGAAACGTCATTGTGTGCTATATGATAGTTGACAACATCAGTAGCTCAAGGGGACGTCGTTGTGTGCTATATGAGAGTTGACAACATCAGTAGCTCAAGGAAACGTCGTTGTGTGCTATAGGATAGTTGACAACATCAGTAGCTCAAGGAAACGTCGTTGTGTGCTATATGATAGTTGACAACATCAGTAGCTCAAGGAAACGTCGTTGTGTGCTATATGATAGTTGACAACATCAGTAGCTCAAGGAAACGTCATTGTGTGCTATATGATAGTTGACAACATCAGTAGCTCAAGGGGACGTCGTTGTGTGCTATATGAGAGTTTACAACATCAGTAGCTCAAGGAAACGTCGTTGTGTGCTATAGGATTGTTGACAACATCAGTAGCTCAAGGGGACGTCGAAGTGTGCTATATGATAGTTGACAACATCAGTAGCTCACGAAACGTCGTTGTGTGCTATAGGATAGTTAACAACATCAGTAGCTCAAGGAAACGTCGTTGTGTGCTATAGGATAGTTGACAACATCAGTAGCTCAAGGAAACGTCGTTGTGTACTATAGGATAGTTCACAACGTCAGTAGCTCAAGGGGACGTCGTTGTGTGCTATATGATAGTTGACAACATCAGTAGCTCAAGGGAACGTCGTTGTGTGCTATAGGATAGTTGACAACATCAGTAGCTCAAGGGAACGTCGTTGTGTGCTATATGATAATTGACAACATCAGTAGCTCAAGGGAACGTCGTTGTGTGCTATATGATAATTGACAACATCAGTGGCTCAAGTGAACGTCGTTGTGTGCTATATGATAGTTGACAACATCAGTAGCTCAAGGGAACGTCGTTGTGTGCTATATGATAGTTGACAACATCAGTAGCTCAAGGGAACGTCGTTGTGTGCTATAGGATAGTTGACAACATCAGTAGCTCACCTTCTACTGCCTACTTCGGCTGGATACGACGCGGTTGTACATGGTGAGGCCGTTTCTGGTGCACTGTAGTGCCTTTCAAAAGTCATGACCCCACATTTAAAAAATGTATAGAAAACTATTGTACAGGATCAACACGAAGTTTTGCAGGTGGCCTTAGATTGTCCGTGTCAGTAGGATTGTATAATTTACAATTTCAGAGGTGCTTTAGCTTTCTAAAAACAGTGCATGTTTTCATCATTGTTTGACTAATAATGTGTCAACCCCTAAAACAAATAGAATAAACATTAATTGATACTCATGTGGAGATGTTTTTTTTTTTTTGGGGGGGGGGGGGGAATAAATGCAGTACTGCAGCGATGTGTGATGATTATTTTAACAGCCTATTCAGCTCACGATGAAAAATCTACAACTTACGGGAGACTAATGAATGAGATGACCTTAAATTGATTATAAACAGGTTGCATGCCAAATGTCTACACCTTACATGGAACAGTTGCTGAGTTATGGAGTTTTTAAAGTTGCACAGATATTCTGCAAGGGACTAGATCTACAACAGACATCATACTGGGTTAAATGCTCTCTCTCTCTCTCTCTCTTCCTTATTCTCTCTCTCTCTCTCTCTCTCTCTCTCTCTCTCTCTCTCTCTCTCTCTTTCTTTCTTTCTTTCTCGCTCTCTCTTATTAGCGATGATTGGCTGTAAACTCTAGCAGTTTTGCATCATAACTCACGATTTGCGTGTACATCTAGTGTAGGGAACTGACGTATTTGTATGCACACTGCTGATACCCCGCTTCTCAGGCAGATGCACTCTGACGTGGAGGGAAACAGCCCTAATTAATCACTTTTGACAACATGCTTATGACGGGGCAATGGGTTTATTATTGCCTCCCATCCCCCTCCGCAATGAGTTCATTATCAACCCCCATCCCCCGCTGGAATGGGTTCATTATTGCCTCCCATCCCCCTCCGCAATGGGTTCATTATCAACCCCCATCCCCCGCCGCAATGGGTTCATTATTGCCTCCCATCCCCCTCCGCAATGGGTTCATTATTGCCTCCCATCCCCCTCCGCAATGGGTTCATTATTGCCTCCCATCCCCCTCCGCAATGGGTTCATTATTAACCCCCATCCCCCTCCGCAATGGGTTCATTATTGCCTCCCATCCCCCTCCACTGTGGGTTCATTATTGCCTCCCATCCCCCTCCACTGTGGGTTCATTATTGCCTCCCATCCCCCTCCACTGTGGGTTCATTATTGCCTCCCATCCCCCTCCACTGTGGGTTCATTATTGCCTCCCATCCCCCTCCGCAATGGGTTCATTATTGCCTCCCATCCCCCTCCACTGTGGGTTCATTATTGGCTCCCATCCCCCTCCGCAATGGGTTCATTATTGCCTCCCATCCCCCTCCGCAATGGGTTCATTATTGCCTCTTATCCCCCTCCGCAATGGGTTCATTATTGCCTCTCATCCCCCTCCACTGTGGGTTCATTATTGCCTCCCATCCCCCTCCACTGTGGGTTCATTATTAACCCCTATCCCCCTCCACAGTGGCTTCATTATTCCCTTCCATCCCCCTCCACAAAAGAGACCTGTTATCTATACGGGAGAGCTTATTTCGCCATATTGGTTACGGCCCTCTTTGAGTTGCCAAGGTGGTCGCCTCTTGAGATGTCACTTCAGAAAGGCGGAGACTAGTCAGTTATAATGACAACAACAACGAGCACATCTGTGTTGTTACCTGCACAAGTGGGCATCAAACGTCGGCCTAGGCACTTGAGACACTGCCCAGTGGCTCTGTGGCAGATCTGACAGTAGATTGGGCACGACTCGTTGCAGTGACTTCCAAAATACTGCTCGGCACAGTCTGCAGGCAAGATGACACAGAACAGAACACATAACATGTACAAGTCTGCATACAAAGTCAAATATGTGTTATGAAACATCTAACAAAACTAACTTTTTTTTTTCATAATGTTGAGGTTTCTGTAGACAGTCGAGAGGACATTCACGCTTACGACAGGTTTGCACATGTTACTACCAGGGGTAATAATTCGCTGCATCTCGTCAAAGAAATAAAATTAACAAACAATGAAACAAACTCATGAAATTCGAAACCGACACTCCATTTCTTTTAGGATAACTGAGTTGAGCCATGAGTGCAAGGACTGGCCAGCAAGTGCTGCCGAATCAGAAGTTCAGCACAAGTTCTTCGTCACAAAAATATGAGGAGCGAGTCGAGCAAACTGATTTGTGTAAGTGTTTGCATTGTGTAAGTAGTTTGCCTTGTGTAAGTAGTTTGCCTTGTGTAAGTAGTTTGCCTTGTGTAAGTAGTTTGCCTTGAGTAAGTAGTTTGCGTTGTGTAAGTCCACAATAGCTACAGTTCTCAAGAAAGTTGACTTTTATAAGGAACTGGATGTAACCAATGGAGTATTTATCGTGTACTCGAAAAAAAAAGGTTATGGAGGACATGGAATCGCTACTATCCCTTTATAATAATGGTTTTTCAACTGAAAACAGATAGCCTGTCTCAGAATATGATCTGCTTATAAGTTCTACTTTTTTTTTTAAATCTGTCGCAGAACTTGTCATCCTCTCCCAGTAGGAAAGACACCGGTAAATAGTGTGAAGCTAGCAAAGACATCGGTGAAGAGTGTGAAGCTAGTAAAGACATCGGTGAAGAGTGTGAAGCTGGCAAAGACATCGGTGAAGAGTGTGAAGCTAGCAAAGACATCGGTGAAGAGTGTGAAGCTAGTAAAGACATCGGTAAAGAGTGTGAAGCTGGCAAAGACATCGGTGAAGAGTGTGAAGATATTAAAAACATCGATGGAGAGTGTGAAGCTAGTAAAGACATCGGTGAAAAGTGTGAAGCTAGTAAAGACATCGGTGAAGAGTGTGAAGCTAACAAAGACATCGGTGAAGAGTGTGAAGCTAACAAAGACATCGGTGAAAAGTGTGAAGCTAGCAAAGACATCGGTGAAGAGTGTGAAGCTAGTAAAGACACCGGTGAAGAGTGTGAAGATATTAAAAACATCGATGAAGAGTGTGAAGCTAGTAAAGACATCGGTGAAAAGTGTGAAGCTAGCAAAGACATCGGTGAAAAGTGTGAAGCTAGTAAAGACATCGGTGAAAAGTGTGAAGCTAGTAAAGACATCGGTGAAAAGTGTGAAGATAGTAAAGACATCGGTGAAAAGTGTGAAGCTAGTAAAGACATCGGTGAAAAGTGTGAAGCTAGTAAAGACATCGGTGAAGAGTGTGAAGCTAGTAAAGACATCGGTGAAAAGTGTGAAGCTAGTAAAGACATCGGTGAAGAGTGTGAAGCTAGTAAAGACACCGGTGAAGAGTGTGAAGATATTAAAAACATCGATGAAGAGTGTGAAGCTAGTAAAGACATCGGTGAAAAGTGTGAAGCTAGTAAAGACATCGGTGAAGAGTGTGAAGCTAACAAAGACATCGGTGAAGAGTGTGAAGCTAACAAAGACATCGGTGAAGAGTGTGAAGCTAGCAAAGACATCGGTGGAGAGTGTGAAGCTAGTAAAGACATCGGTGAAAAGTGTGAAGCTAGTAAAGACATCGGTGAAAAGTGTGAAGCTAGTAAAGACATCGGTGAAAAGTGTGAAGCTAGTAAAGACATCGGTAAAGAGTGTGAATCTAGTAAAGACATCGGTGAAGAGTGTGAAGCTAGCAAAGACATCGGTGAAGAGTGTGAAGCTATGAAAAACATCGGTGAAGAGTGTGAAGCTAGCAAAGACATCGGTGAAGAGTGTGAAGCTAGCAAAGGACGGTTTGAGAAATTTAAGAAAAGAACCGATATCCATAATGTTGTTAAAGAGAAAGTGCTAGTGCTGACAGAAACGTTAGAAAGGGAATTTCAGAAACTGGTGGAGTCAGAGGGTTGAAGACAAGATTGCGTTTTCAGCTGGAATAAATGGCTAAGAGAACTTGTTGAGTAACGACGTTGGCAGAACACAGGCCGATAAAAGACTGGTTGACTGTGCTCTTGTATTCCAATGCTAGTGGTGATCTGACGGTAATACACGTGTGTTGGTTTATGATTGCATAATCTGGAGTTTTTTTAACAATAGAAAGTAAACGGAAACAGACTTAACTTTATGTTAGTGTATAGGTAGCGTCTGTGGCTTAGGCGTTGCGAACGCTTTTCGTAATGCTGGGGTGTCGGGTTCAATCCCTGCTGCAGGCCGTGTGTCTTGTTTTGGTTTCGACAGTGTTATGGAGAAGCCGATCATTTAGAAAGCAATGGCAAACTATTGGACGTAAATTTATTTGCCTAGAAAAACCACAAAAGCCTAAAAATTCTCAGGTTGGTTCTGCAACGTCCTGTAGAGATAGGTAAAGATATAAACTGGATAGGTAGCAAACATTTCTGTTGGGCTAGTTTTGAAATGCTCATTAACCATGATCGCCTGTGAACATCTAGCACCGTTTCTCTGTCAACAAATCAAACAGTGGACAGTGACAGCAGTCAATATTGATACAACCTGCACAGGAAGGTCCAGCGAAGTTCTGAGAACAATAGCAATATCCATTTGTGTGATTGCACGAGTGACTGCACAACCGAGAGCATCTGAACAAGCAGTCTAGTCCGTACGTTCCAACAGGGCACGCTGCAACAAAGACAATGTTCTTACTGTTAGAGGAATACCCTGGCAGAACCACACACAGATAGAGTTGGGTACTTTAGTAGCGAATATAGAATATCCAGTCTCAGTGTCATGAATGAGTGCAGTTTCAACTCACAATACAAAAGTACACAAGTTCCAACAGTGATATGCTGATGACAACTCTCTATATCCTCCGTTATCATGTAGATATGGACACCTTGAGGTAAAATCAGAGCAGGCATGATTATCATCTTTCAGTCTACAAATATTCCGTGTCATTCGCGTCGTTTAAAATAGAGATTATAGCTAAACAAAAGGAATCGCGCCAAAAATTAACCTGCCTTAGCTTCAGCTTGCAGGGAAGACTGGAGCGCGTACTAGAAGGGTACTGAAGCGGGAGCAGGAAGAGGTGTTGCTTAGAAGGGTAGACTTCTTGCAATAATACTTGTGGAATCTACAATTCTTGTGTTTTTTGCTTTCTTTCTTTGTTCCTTTTTTTTTTCTTCTTCCCGTTTTTTTTTTTTTTTTTTTTTAATTTAAATGTTTCTTTTAATTTCCGCTACATGGGCCTGGTTAAGGCTCATCAGGTTTGACTTTTACTTAAAGTCACTCGAAAGAAATTTTCTTCACCTTTTGCTCGGGAAGTTCGCAAATGTGACATTTAGTACTGATTCCGTACACAGCTGATATGACATGTTGTTGAACTGTGTAGAGAAATCCTTCTCTGCAAAGTCTTTGGCGTCTATCTGTACCTTTGACCCGACACAGGTCATCAAAGAAAAAGGCGCTTTCATGACTAATTTTGACATACAAGTTTTAGCATGCAGATCTTATTCCAGACAGAGGCCGTATACCAAGTAAATGTTTTCCCGTCTAAGCAGGGTGTAAACTAAGCTAAAAATATACGAAAGTATAGTCTACTGAGGTACCATAACAAAACTGAATTAAATTGACTGAACAAGGATGAGTACCCGTTGTGCAGTTGTTTCCAGTGTAGCCTGGCACACAGCTGATGCAGATTCCAGTGTCTTTGTTGCAGACTCCGTTGTAGCATCGCTTGCTGCACCGAAGTGTGCAGTTCCTGCCGTAGTATCCCGCGAGGCATCTGGGCGTGCATAGACCCGTGTGTTGACTGCACACCTCAGCACTGCTACACGTGCAGGCATTCTCACAGAGAAGTCCAAATGTGTTGTCTTTACAGTCAATGTCTGAGGCAGACAAGCATGCAATCAGGGCCGTTGCTACTGTTATCGAGTGAAAACTAAAGATAAACGTCATAACACCTGCTATGATTGCGTCGGTCTAAATCATTTAAAGTTATCGGTTTAAACACAAGTAATTATTGCATCTATCAATATAGTAAGTCAGATGTAAGACTGGTATTCTTGCGCCTGACTCTGCCCACCATTGCATCATGTCGCTTCCCCCCCCCCCTTTGCAACTCTGTTCATCTGTGCGTGGCATGTAATATGTTCTTTTGTAAGCATGTTAATAAACTGTGGTATTTCAAATCCTAGGGAAACTGTTCAGCTCTAACTAGCTCAATAACTGTAGTATCGCCACCACTTACCGAGTTAGGGACAGACAGGGGACTTGGTTAGAATAACGGACTCCAAGCTTTCCAGTCAAGCAGTTCCTTACCAAGTCCCCTGACCGTCCTTATTGTCCCCTGTCTGTCCCTAACTAAGTCCTCAATCTGTCCCTAACCAAGTCCCCTGTCTGTCCCTAACTCAGTACTCAATCTGTCCCTAACCAAGTCCCCTGTCTGTCCCTAACTCAGTACTCAATCTGTCCCTAACCAAGTCCCCTGTCTGTCCCTAACTAAGACCTACATCTGTCCCTAACTAAATCCTCTGTCTGTCCCTAACTAAGTCCTCTGTCTGTCCCTAAGTCTTCTGTCTTGGTTAGGGACAGTCAGGGGACTTGATTAGGGACAGACAGAGGAATAGGTTAGGCACAGTCAGGGGACTTGGTTAAGGACAGACAGGGGACTTGGTTAGGGACAGACAGGGGATTTAGTTAGGGACAGAAAGGGGACTTGGTTAGGGACAGACAGGGGACTTGCACAAAGGAGAAAATCAGCCACCATGGCAGGTATGGGAGGCCAAGAATCACGCCGCTAGGGCGACCCAGGGTTCGCTGGGAAGACAACACCCGACAGTGCTAGACTTAAAAGGGACAGAAAAGGAACAGAGAAAATAAAAACTGCCGATAGAGATGACGATAACAATAACAATAAGGATGACAGCTGAGTCAAGGAAGTACACGTACCACCGTAAGTCTCCACCTCACAGATAGTAACAATTCTATCAGATCGCCGGACCATTCTCTTCTGTACAATTCGTATACTTCTGACAGGGGTGCTTTCATCAAGATTCACGAAGTAAACAGCCTCGGGTAGGCCGCTGTATTGTAATTTGACCACTGTCCGGTTGTCGCTGTCCAGCAGTTGCAGAGAAAATTCTTTCAGCCGGTCCTTCATAACTGTCGGTGAAACGATAATTGAATTACTGGGAACCAAGCCAGCTGTAGCTGCTGCAGTCTGAACAACATCTTCCGAGAAATTTCTGTTCGTCTTCAGAAAAACTACGTTGACTTGTCTTCAGTAAAATAACGCTTTTATTACTTCAGAACAGAACTGTCAAGTATACGCACTGAGAAAAATGAATGTTTCTTCAGGAAAATAAAAGATGCAAGAAAATGTCATTGTCAAGAGCAAAAATGACAGTTATTCGACTTCAGAAGAAAAACCCATTGTTTAAAACATGTACAGAAAGCAACTGAAAATACATAACTGAAAATTAAAAAAATTAAAATCCAAAAACTTACGATCTCTATAAAATATTTAGAGAAAAAAATGACCCCTTAAGAAATAAAGAAATAAAATGATTGTTCCGGTTAGAGAGAATGTACTGTGACGCCATGTCACACAACACAACACAACAACACAACACAACACAACACACAACACAACACCACACACCACACCACACCACACACACACACACACACACACAACAACACAACACAACACAACACAACACAACACACCACACACACACACACACACACACCACACCACACACACACACACAACACAACACAACACAACACAACACAACACACCACACCACACCACACACACACCACACCACACACACAAACACACAACACAACACAACACACACACAGACACACACACACAGACACACACATACACACACACACACACACACGCACGCACGCACGCACGCACACACCAACAGATCAGACGGACGTAGGGCCAAATGTTGACCAAGAACAAAATGGAAAGATGGCATCAGAGAAGAGAGGAGCAAGAAGCCGACCCTTGAATCTTCCTTGACACCCGCTGTGATAATAGAGGAAGTCACAAACACCCGCTGTGATAATAGAGGAAGTCACAAACACCCGCTGTGATAATAGAGGAAGTCACAAACACCCGCTGTGATAATAGAGGAAGTCGCAAACACCCGCTGTGATAATAGAGGAAGTCGCAAACACCCGCTGTGATAATAGAGGAAGTCACAAGCACCCGCTGTGATAATAGAGGAAGTCACAAACACCCGCTGTGATAATAGAGGAAGTCACAAACACCCGCTGTGATAATAGAGGAAGTCACAAACACCCGCTGTGATAATAGAGGAAGTCGCAAACACCCGCTGTGATAATAGAGGAAGTCACAAACACCCGCTGTGATAATAGAGGAAGTCACAAACACCCGCTGTGATAATAGAGGAAGTCACAAACACCCGCTGTGATAATAGAGGAAGTCACAAACACCCGCTGTGATAATAGAGGAAGTCACAAACACCCGCTGTTATAATAGAGGAAGTCACAAACACCCGCTGTGATAATAGAGGAAGTCGCAAACACCCGCTGTGATAATAGAGGAAGTCGCAAACACCCGCTGTGATAATAGAGGAAGTCACAAACACCCGCTGTGATAATAGAGGAAGTCACAAACACCCACTGTGATAATAGAGGAAGTCACAAACACCCGCTGTGCTAATGGAGGAAGTCACAAACACCCGCTGTGATAATAGAGGAAGTCACAAACACCCGCTGTGATAATAGAGGAGGTCACAAACATCCGCTGTGATAATAGAGGAAGTCACAAACACCCGCTGTGATAATAGAGGAAGTCACAAACACCCGCTGTGATAATAGAGGAAGTCACAAACACCCGCTGTGATAATAGAGGAAGTCACAAACACCCGCTGTGATAATAGAGGAATTCACAAACACCCGCTGTGATAATAGAGGAAGTCACAAACACCCGCTCTGATAATAGAGAAAGTCACAAACACCCGCTGTGATAATAGAGGAAGTCGCAAACACCCGCTGTGATAATAGAGGAAGTCGCAAACACCCGCTGTGATAATAGAGGAAGTCACAAACACCCGCTGTGATAATAGAGGAAGTCACAAACACCCGCTGTGATAATAGAGGAAGTCACAAACACCCGCTGTGATAATAGAGGAAGTCATAAACACCCGCTGTGATAATAGAGGAAGTCGCAAACACCCGCTGTGATAATAGAGGAAGTCGCAAACACCCGCTGTGATAATAGAGGAAGTCACAAACACCCGCTGTGATAATAGAGGAAGTCACAAACACCCGCTGTGATAATAGAGGAAGTCACAAACACCCGCTGTGATAATAGAGGAAGTCACAAACACCCGCTGTGAAAATAGAGGAAGTCACAAACACCCGCTGTGATAATAGAGGAAGTCACAAACACCTGCTGTGATAATAGAGGAAGTCGCAAACACCCGCTGTGATAATAGAGGAAGTCGCAAACACCCGCTGTGATAATAGAGGAAGTCACAAACACCCGCTGTGATAATAGAGGAAGTCACAAACACCCGCTGTGATAATAGAGGAAGTCACAAACACCCGCTGTGATAATAGAGGAAGTCACAAACACCCGCTGTGATAATAGAGGAAGTCACAAACACCCGCTGTGATAATAGAGGAAGTCACAAACACCCGCTGTGATAATAGAGGAAGTCGCAACACCCGCTGTGATAATAGAGGAAGTCGCAAACACCCGCTGTGATAATAGAGGAAGTCGCAAACACCCGCTGTGATAATAGAGGAAGTCACAAACACCCGCTGTGATAATAGAGGACGTCACAAACACCCGCTGTGATAATAGAGGAAGTCGCAAACACCCGCTGTGATAATAGAGGAAGTCGCAAACACCCGCTGTGATAATAGAGGAAGACGCAAACACCCACTGTGATAATAGAGGAAGTCACAAACACCGGCTGTGATAATAGAGGAAGTCGCAAACACCCGCTGTGATAATAGAGGAAGTCACAAACACCCGCTGTGATAATAGAGGAAGTCACAAACACCCGCTGTGATAATAGAGGAAGTCACAAACACCCGCTGTGATAATAGAGGAAGTCACAAACACCCGCTGTGATAATAGAGAAAGTCACAAACACCCGCTGTGATAATAGAGGAAGTCACAAACACCCGCTGTGATAATAGAGGAAGTCACAAACACCCGCTGTGATAATAGAGGAAGTCACAAACACACGCTGTGATAATAGAGGAAGTCACAAACACCCGCTGTGAAAATAGAGGAAGTCTCAAACACCTGCTGTGATAATAGAGGAAGTCACAAACACCCGCTGTGATAATAGAGGAAGTCACAAACACCCGCTGTGATAATAGAGGAAGTCACAAACACCCGCTGTGATAATAGAGGAAGTCACAAACACCCGCTGTGATAATATAGGAAGTCACAAACACCCGCTGTGATAATAGAGGAAGTCACAAACACACGGTGACACAAAATGCCACCATGCGGAAACGTCCCGAAAACGGCGTTTAACTGTTAGGTTGTATTGCGGCTACTGGCCTCTAAATAACGAACAATTGCATTCCACAAGGAGGATGACAAAGATTAATGAAATGAGCAGGAGCTACAAGAACCAGTTGATCAAGTCAACAGGCGGGGGGGGGGGGGGGGGGGGGGGGGGCATAGTATGGTTTAGACATTAACATTCGACACACACAAAAAACTATGCTGATTAACAATGGAAAAGAGCGGCCAACAATAAACATAACAGAAAGCGGAGAGCTATGGAACAAGTGAAAAATTTCTCTTATCTAGGACACGCAGAAACAAATGATGTAAGAAGCGAAACTGAAATCAAAAGGAGAATGGGAATGGCTAATACTATCTTCAGTACGATGCGCAATTTACTGACCGCTAGAGTTAACTCTTTGAAGAGTATCACCAGTATTCTGGCGAATAAGTGTGTTCCTAATAGACGAATCGCAAGTTTATTGGTGTATGATAGAGACACTATAATTTTGTTCAAGTAAGGGACAACGAAAACGAGGTTCGGGTCCAGAAAGCAGCCCAACAGTCGCAGCAGGGCCATTGGGTCAGCCTGGAGAACGCATTGCCAAGAGTACTCACATGGGGTGAGATCTGGCGAATGACCCCCTGCGACTGAGCTTTATCGTTCGTTCTGCGTACCATGTATTACCGCCCGGTGTTAACATGGTGAAGTGGCCTGCGACTAACGACCCGTCATGCCCGCTGTGCAGAGCGAAGCAGACGTTAGAACACGTTCTGTCCGCACACAGGAAAGCCCTAGGTTAAGGCCGATATACCTGGTGCCACAATAAGGTGCTAAAAGAGTTGGCAGCTGTTGTGGACAAGGCTAGGATGTGGGCCAGTGCGAGGGCCAGTCCTGTTGTCGTCCCCATACGCTTTCTCAAGGCTGAACAGATTCAAAAAGGTAAAATCAACAAAAGCGCATTCGATCTATCTATGCTAGACTCTGCGAGGGACTGGTTACTGGCGGTTGATCTGCCTGGCCATAAAAGGTACCCTGAGTCAATTCGGCAGACCGGCCTGCGACCTGACATAGTTCTCCACTCTGCGGAGAAACTGCAGCTCATCCTGATTGAGCTGACCGTCCTGTATGAGTCGCGAATGGACAAAAGCCATTTGTATAAGCTCGAGAAATACAGTGACTTAGCAGCTGATCTGAGGAGAGACGAAGCGTACACAGTACGAGTCTTTGCCGTCGAAGTGGGAGTGAGAGGTCTCGTTTCCACTTCACTCTACAATGTGGTTAAAAGGAACTAGGATTGCGCGGTAATGAAATCAAACGGACACTTAAACAGCTGGGCGAGGTTGCTGAGAGGGCCTCGAGCTGGCTCTGGACACAACGAAACAACGTAGGGGGTGGGCCTCGGTGAGCTAGTCCGGGTGTCTAGCGGAAAAGAATTTCCCACCCCTTGAAAGTCCATCGTGTCCGAATTGTCTGCCAGTGTCCCTCTGACACCTGCTAACAAAAGTCCAACATGTGTCCGGTATACCAATCGTAAGCTTGCCACTCGGTAGTTCAGGTATGCAGACTGCTTAAATTATGCTACCGCGACGACTTCTTATCTCACAGTACCTTCTGCAAAATCACCAATTCGTCTTGTCCCTATCCGAACAACATCCGGTAATTTCGTGCAGCAGGGAAACCAACCATGAGCTTCATGAACGTAGGTGGGCCCACTATCTGAGAATGTCTAGGAGCTCGTGGGCCGAAACATTCTTATTCTTATTGTTCCGTTTGTCTGGAAAATGAACTTTTATTAACAAAATTTAAACAATTAGGATTAACAATAGGAAGTCTTTTCGTTTATGAAGTTCATCGTGATTGGTTCATTATTTTCTGATTTAAAAAAAAAAATTAATTGGGATACAATTTTAACGTAATTTTTCTAAACTAAATAAAAAGGAAAAAGGTCTAGAACTGTTCATACTGCTCTGCCGTTGATGAATCTCTGCCAGATGGTGACAACAGTCTTGATATTATGACTGATATCTAAATGACAAACCGACTGGCGATAATGTAGTTAAGGTTGAACAAAAATATTTCAATCTGATCAATGTTTTTCAGATGTTTGGTTGTTGTGAAAATTGACATGTCATAAAAAAAATGATTATAATATCCAAAGTATTTAAATTAATTGTTTCAAATAAAGACTAGCTAATACATAACTGAACAGAGAAGGAATGTGCATTCTCAGATAGCAGTGTTGTTGAACAAGTAAAAAATTAAGGTAAGCACACAAATTGTTTATGCCAATAATCTTTATTTGATCTAACATCCTTGAATGTTGTGCGATTTTAATAATATTTTGTTGTAATATTGACATTTAAATAGTTTACATTAATTCTGCAGATATTTATCTTTAATGTGATGTATTATGTGTCCCGATACAATCAATACTTTTTTTCAGGAAGGTTTTAGCTTTGTCGTGTTGCTGTAAAAAATTACGCTCAAAATAATGCTGTCCAGACCCCACAAAAATGTGGTCCGAAAGAGTTAAACACTTAAAATGAGAATCGTCAAACGTTATGTATACTCAGTCATGCTATATGGTGGAGAAACTTGGAAGTGAACAAGCAGCTAGAAAATCGAACTGAGTCTCTGGAGATGTGGGTATACAGAAGACTATGTCGTGTTTCTCTCTGGAGATGTGGGTATACAGAAGAATAGGTCGTATTTCTCTCTGGATATGTGGGTATACAGAAGAATAGGTCGTATTTCTCTCTGGAGATGTGGGTGTACAGAAGAATAGGTCGTATTTCTCTCTGGAGATGTGGGTATACAGAAGAAAAGGTCGTATTTCTCTCTGGAGATGTGGGTATACAGAAGAAAAAGTCGTATTTCTCTCTGGAGATGTGGGTATACAGAAGAATAGGTCGTGTTTCTCTCTGGAGATGTGGGTATACAGAAGAATAGGTCGTATTTCTCTCTGGAGATGTGGGTATACAGAAGAAAAGGTCGTATTTCTCTCTGGAGATGTGGGTATACAGAAGAATAGGTCGTGTTTCTCTCTGGAGATGTGGGTATACATAAGAATAGGTCGTATTTCTCTCTGGAGATGTGGGTATACAGAAGAAAAGGTCGTATTTCTCTCTGGAGATGTGGGTATACAGAAGAATAGGTCGTGTTTCTCTCTGGAGATGTGGGTATACAGAAGAATAGGTCGTATTTCTCTCTGGAGATGTGGGTATACAGAAGAATAGGTCGTATTTCTTTCTAGAGATGTGGTTATACAGAAGAATAGGTCGTATTTCTTTCTAGAGATGTGGTTATACAGAAGAATAGGCCGTATTTCTCTCTGGAGATGTGGGTGTACAGAAGAATAGGTCGTATTTCTCTCTAGAGATGTGGGTATACAGAAGAAAAGGTCGTATTTCTCTCTGGAGATGTGGGTATTCAGAAGAAAAGGTCGTATTTTATGGAAGTAAAAACAGTCCGGTACAGAGGTTCCGGAAACGCTGCAAGGGAAAAGAAAATTACTGAAAGGAATAAAAAGAGAAAAGGGGCAATTAAAATACTTTGGCCACATTAAAATACATAACACACTTTTAAAAATCATACTGGAGGAAAAGTCGAAGACAAGAGAGCAAGAGGTAGGCAAAGATACAAGTGGGATGACAACATCAAGAGATGGGCGGGCAGCAGTCTGAGACTGTACAACAAGGACAAACAAACAGAGTGTGTTGGAGATCTATCCAACCTTCACTGGGGAGACGGCACCTCATTGATTGATTCGTTATTTATATTTTAGAGAGTTTTCGTTTGGCACATCGACAAGTAATTTCATATCTCAGATGTCATATCTTAGATGTCATATCTCAGATTCCATATCTCAGATGTCATATCTCAGATGTCCTATCGCAAATGTCCTATCTCAGATGTCACATCTCAGATATCATATCTCAGATATCATATCTCAGATATCATATCTCAGATGTCATATCTCGGATGTCATATATCATATATCATATCTCAGATGCCATATCTCATATGTTATATCTTAGATGTCATATCTCAGACGTCATATCCCAGACATCATATCTCAGATGTCATATCTCAGATGTCAAATCTCAGATGTCATATCTCAGATGTCATATCTCAGATGTCATATGACAGTAGTTTGTACAGGTTGTCTTCAAGAAGATTCCAATCCTTTGTATATTATGACAAGAGAAGTAAGGCTATCACAGGAGAAACACACCTAAATGTGCCTCTCTTTGGAACGCTATGGGCAGAAATGGAATAGAAGAATCATAGAAACTGATGCTTAACTATTGATGACCAAGGGTATATTTTATGTTTGGGATGGGGTATACCTCTAGAAGTATCTCCCTATAAGATGAAACTGGAGGGGACAAAAAGAAGAGTAATTCTCTTACCGTCTCTATTGTAGATGATAATATAATTAATGGTGTATAACTTGTTGTATGTCAGACGCCACTCTGGAACCACAGCATCTCCCGTTTTTGCGCATGATTTGCTAGCATCATCTGACGAGCTGTCCCCATCAACAGCGTTCGATGATTTGCTTCCGTTGATGTCTGCCTGATATATGCTTGACATCCATGTGTCTTGTTTTAAAGCAACATTGCGGCCTGGCGTTAGGAAACAAAGAATGCCAACATACATGTGCGGAGTTTTCGTTTATTTCAGGCAAGGTAAAGTCTGGAGATCCAGAAACAGGAACTGTGATAACTAGACAATCTGGAATGTTCTCTAGACGTGCTCCGTCCTGGTCATAGTCATCGAGTAGCCATCGAGCGAACGGTTAAGATCACTGGACGCTTACAGCTAGTTAGATAGTTAATCAGTCACTTAGTTAGTTAGTTAGTTAGTTAGTTTGCTTGCTAGTCAGTCAGTTAGTTCGTTAGCTAGTTAGATAGTTAATCAGTCACTTAGTTAGTTAGTTAGTTTGCTTGCTAGTCAGTCAGTTAGTTCGTTAGCTAGTTAGATAGTTAATCATTCACTTAGTTAGTTAGTTGGTTTGCTTGCTAGTCAGTCAGTTAGTTCGTTAGCTAGTTAGATAGTTAATCAGTCACTTAGTTAGTTAGTTGGTTTGCTTGCTAGTCAGTCAGTTAGTTCGTTAGCTAGTTAGATAGTTAATCAGTCACTTAGTTAGTTAGTTAGTTTGCTTGCTAGTCAGTCAGTTAGTTGGTTAGTAAGCTAGTATGCTAGGTAGTCAGTCAGATAGTTAGTTGGTTAGTTAGCTTGTTAGTTAGTTTTCTAGATAGTCAGTCAGTCACAGTCAGTCAGTTAGTTAGTTAATTAGTTAGTTAGTTAGTTAGTTAGTTAGTTAGTTAGTTAGTTAGCTAGTTAGTTAGCTAGTTAGCTTGTAAGTTAGTTTGCTAGATAATCAGTCAGTTAGTTAGTAAGTCGACATATTATCCTCATTGCAAATCAAACCATTCAGTCCATAAATGCTCCGATCTTCTGCTTAGTAAATCCCCGCTGCGAGTAGCGGCAAACAACACCAGTCGTGTGCTGGACTCTTATTCCTTTGTTGCTTTTTGTTAGTGCTCTTGTCTGGCCAAACACTTTTTAACATTTTATTCTTGCATTCTGGTCATGACTGCAATGGTCGCAGCTATTATTTAGATCTCGCAAACGTCTTACTTCTCGTAGAGCACTGAGAATATATATGCCTGGCCCATGGCCCACCCGCCCTTCACAGTAGCTTCACCTGCAAGCCTATCAGTTCACTCCTTTCCCTGCACGCCTGATTGCTCTGGCCCAAATGTGAAACCAATATGCGCCAGCCCCGACCGCCTCAGAGACTCCAATTACTGTATTCGGACCCGGTCTATTCCTCTCCTTCTGAGCATACTCACTGGGTTACTGAAAACGCATGCGCGGCAAAGGGTTGTGTCTCCAGCCATGTTTTTGCTTTGATCTCTGCGCCACCTCCATAGTCGAACTAATAGTCGAGGCAACAGCACCAGAGTCCTGCTTCAGGTTTCGAACTTTGGCGTGAAAGCCACGAGCTTCTCACCTGGCCAACCATGGACCCTGATGGGCGCTCATGCGGGATACCAAGTTTACTCTCTCCCCTCCCGATATATATATATATATAAATATATATATATATATATATATATATATATATATACATACATACATACATACATACATACATACATACATACATACATACATACATACATACATACATACATACATACATACATACATATATATATATATATATATATATATGTGTGTGTGTGTGTGTATGTATGTATATATATATATATATATATATATATATATATATATATATATATATATATATATATATATATATATATATATATATATTTAGTCTTGTGTGCTGCACCATTAAGCAAGCAGGTGGCAGGTAATGAGTGTATGTATATGTGTGAGTGTGTGTGTGAGTGTGTGTGTGTGTGTGGTTTCTTTAACTACTGCGCGTTTGAGAATGCGTGCTGAATTTTAGTAATACAGTGAGATAGTATTTTGGCTACGGGACACCAGTAGCACACATATATCTTCGTATAGGGAGTCGGCAGTTCGAAACCCAAGTTCAAGGTGTCTCCTTCGTGCCAAAGAACTGCATGGCTGTTGGGTGAACAGTCGTTAACGAAGGCAGTCAGGTCGTTGTTGGGGCGGGGCTTGCTGGTGGGTGTGATGTCCTAAATCCCTTCCCTAGCTAATAGTGAGGGTACTGCTGGGGTGACAGTTTATTAACCCTCACATAATGCTTCAGGTCCAAATGAACACTAGGCACTGCCACTGTTTTGAGCCGAGGCAGAAATTTTTTTTCTGTCAGACTGTGGCCGTTGCTTTTTTGCTCCATTTGTAGACTGGAAGTATATAGTTTCGTTGCCCAGCTTCTGAGTTGAGTGCATGGCGAGACACTGTGAGCTGCGGATTTTATTTGGAATGTTTTTCGACTTACTAACTTGGTAGTGTGATTTGCAGATTCAGAAAATGGCGCAAAACCGGTTGTCGCAATCTTTCTGGGGCCATTATTTGATTAAAATTGATCGCGTGTGCAACTGCTGATCTTTTAATTACTTCTGCTACCATCAATGATGAACTGCATTTCTAACGTCAGACTGTTTGTGTTAGCATTTCGGATGGCTACCACATGCTTTTAATGCGAGTGTATGCTACATTTGCTGACACAGTAGTTTGTCTTTCCACAAGGGACTGTGATAAACATTATGTGTGTTTTTCGTTGGCACAGGAGCGGAGCAAAGATGGGGTGACCCGTTTGCTATGAAGCTGAAATTAAAATTACCAGATTACCAGATTCTGGCCATTATTAAGGTTTTGGGTTTTTCTGTCAGGGGGCAACACACTTCTAGCCTGCACAGTCTGTGATGGCTGAGCTAGCCTGCACATTCTGTGATGACTGAGCTAGCCTGCACAGTCTGTGATGACTGAGCTAGCCTGCACAGTCTGTGATGGCTTAGCTAGCCTGCACAGTCTGTGATGACTGAGCTAGCCTGCACAGTCTGTGATGACTGAGCTAGCCTGCACAGTCTGTGATGACTGAGCTAGCCTGCACAGTCTGTGATGACTGAGCTAGCCTGCACAGTCTGTGATGACTGAGCTAGCCTGCACAGTCTGTGATGACTGAGCTAGCCTGCACAGTCTGTGATGACTGAGCTAGCCTGCACAGTCTGTGATGACTGAGCTAGTCTGCACAGTCTGTGGTGCCTGAGCTAGCGAAACAGCCCTAATCCGCCATGGCCGAACACTGCTATCTACACCACACAAGTCATAAAACATGCAGGAATGCTTGTTGGCATTTGTCATCATCATCCCAACAATGACACAACATTACTACCTCGGTAGACAGAAAATGTGAAGGTCATTTCTCAAGTCATTTACATATTGGTTACGTGGTGACTAACCCATATGTGTATTAACAAGTCGGCACTCATTGGGTGACGGGATCAACATCATGTCTGTCACTGATGGTTTTTAAACAGTATTTTTGGTTTTGTGTATTTTTGTGTATTCATTTAAACTATGGCAGGCTGGTGCTGCAGGAAATTGTTGTTTTCTCTAAATCTTTTAGGGGAAGGCGGGAGGGGGGGGGGGAGGGGGGAGGGATGTTGTATTGACCACCCTTTGATAATGCCTAAAAAAATGGAACTTAGCCACGTACTTCTTTAGCTACTTCTGTAACAATGTTGTCATTGTATATGGTTCTGTAACACTGTCGTGTGTTGTGTGTGGTTGTGTAACAATGCCGTGTGTTTTATGTGTTCCTGTAACAATGCTGTGTGTTGTATGTGTTCCTGTAACAATGCCGTGTGTTGTATGTGTTCCTGTAACAATGCCGTGTGTTGTATGTGTTCCTGTAACAATTTCGTGTGTTGTATGTGGTCCTGTAACAATGTCGTGTGTTGTATGTGATTGTATAACAAAATCTTGTTTTGTATGTGCTTGTGTAACAAAATCGTATGTTGTATGTGATTGTGTAACAAAATGGTATGTTGTATGTGGTTGTGTAACAAAATCGTGTCTTGTATCCGGTTGTTTAACAAAATCGTGTGCCGTATGTGATTCTGATACAACATTTTGTTTTGTATCTGGTTGTGTAACAAAATCTTGTGTGGTTTGTGGTTTTGTAACCAAATCTTGTTTTGTATCTGGTTGTGTAACAAAATGGTATGTTGTATGTGGTTGTGTAACAAAATCGTGTCTTGTAGTTGGTTGTGTAACAAAATCTTGTGTTGTATGTGGTTGTGTAACAAAATCGTATGTTGTGTGTGGTTTTATAACAAATTGGTATGTTGTATGTGGTTGTGTAAAAAAATCGTGTCTTGTATCCGGTTGTTTAACAAAATCGTGTGCCGTATGTGATTCTGTTACAAAATTTTGTTTTGTATCTGGTTGTGTAACAACATCTTGTGTGGTTTGTGGTTTTGTAACCAAATCTTGTTTTGTATGTGGTTGTGTAACAAAATGGTATGTTGTATGTGGTTGTGTAACAAAATCGTGTCTTGTAGTTGGTTGTGTGACAAAATCTTGTGTTGTATGTGGCTGTGTAACAAAATCGTATGTTGTGTGTGGTTTTATAACAAAATGGTATGATGTATGTGGTTGTGTAACAAAATAGTGTCTTGTATCTGGTTGTGTAACAAAATCGTGTGCTGTGTGTGATTCTGTTACAAAATTTTGTCTTGTATGTGGTTGTGTAACAAAATCGTATGTTGTATGTGGTTGTGTAACAAAATGGTATGTTGTATGTGGTTGTGTCACAAAGTCGTATTTTTTATGTTGTTCTGTAACAAAAGCGTGTGATGTAGTTATGAAACACTTCATCTCATCATCATTCCGTAACAATGCTTTTCATTGGGTCATCAGTTTCTGTTGACTGTCTGATCAGCTTCCCTTTACTTGTGGCGGTCAGTTGCGATGGACTTCATGGTTGCTTGCCTGAGGCCTGTCCAGTAAGTCAGCTTTTGTAACCAGGTCTTTCTGGGTCTGCCTTCCTCCTCGTTCCCTCTACTGAGCCTCCAGTATTGTTTTTGAGTGGCCATTAGATCTTTTTACATGTCCACACCATTGCATTTTCTGCCTATTCGCTGTAGTTAAAAGATGTTCAAAGTTGCCAATGTGCTGTATCATTTTATGGTGAACTTCTTCGTTTGTAATGTCGTCTCTGTAAGACATGCCAAGCATTGTTCTTAAACATCGCATGTCCAATGCTTGGATCTTAAATTTGAGTTCAGCTGTTAAGGTCCACGTTTCACAGCCATAATGTAAATGTACTAATAGCTAGTGCTCTGGGCAATTGAATCTGAGTTTTGCCAGAACTGTTCTTGGATCTCCCTAATGTTTGCTGCTTGGCAAGGACTGATGTTGTCTGTGCAATCCTAACATGAAACAATTGTACGGATCGAATTCTGTTTTGTAACAATGGGGTGTTGTATGTGGTTTGATAACTAATACACTAGCTGAATTCCGTTACGTGACAAAAACATGTCTTGTATATATCTGCAACCAAACTGTGTATTGTATATTTCAAAAGCGAAAGAGCTAAACATGAACCCACAGCTATCGTCCATAACTGAGATTGACCTAAGTGACGTCACAGTAGGAGACAACATGAAAGTATTGGACAAACCTCACAGTAAGAGACAACATGAAAGTACTGGACAAACCTCACAGTAAGAGACATCATGAAAGTACTGGACAAACCTCACAGTCAGGGACATCATGAAAGTACTGGACAAACCTCACATTAAGAGACAACATCAAAGTAATGGACAAACCTCACAGTAAGGGACAACATGAAAGTACGGGACAAACCTCACAGTAAGGGACAAAGTACAGGACAAACCTCACAGTAAGAGACAACATCACACTACTGGACAAACCTCACAGTAAGAGACAACGTCACAGTACTGGAAAACCTCACAGTAAGAGACCACATCACAGTACGGGACAAACCTCACAGTAAGAGACAACATCACACTACTGGACAAACCTCACAGTAAAAGACAACGTCACAGTACTGGAAAACCTCACAGTAAGAGACCACATCACAGTACGGGACAAACCTCACAGTAAGAGACAACGTCACAGTACTGGACAAACTTCACAGTAAGAGACCACGTCACAGTACTGGACAAACCTCACAGTAAGAGACAACATCAAAGTACTGGACAAACCTCACAGTAAGAGACCACATCACAGTACTGGACAAACCTCACAGTAAGAGACAACTTCACAGTACTGGACAAACCAGACAGTAAGAGACCACGTCACAGTACTGGACAAACCTCACAGTAAGAGACAACATCGCAGTACTGGACAAATCTCACAGTAAGAGACCACGTCACAGTACTGGACAAACCTCACAGTAAGAGACAACATGAAAGTACGGGAAAAACCTCACAGTAAGAGACAAAGTACGGGACAAACCTCACTGTAAGAGACAACATGAAAGTACTGGACAAACCTCACAGTAAGAGACAACGTCACAGTACTGGACAAACTTCACAGTAAGAGACCACGTCACAGTACTGGACAAACCTCACAGTAAGAGACAACATCAAAGTACTGGATAAACCTCTCAGTAAGAAACAACTTGAAAGTGCTGGACGAACCTCACAGTAAGAGACAAAGTACGGGACAAACCTCACAGTAAGAGACAACGTCACAGTACTGCACAAACCTCACAGTAAGAGACAACATCAAAGTACTGGACAAACCTCACAGTAAGAGACAACATCAAAGTACTGGACGAACCTCACCTCCGCTGATGTAAATGGAGCAGATGGCGGGCGCGATTCTCCCTATGATTGCCAGTTTGTTCACCTTAAAGCTGACGTCACACGAGATATCCACCTCCTTGTCCGAAACGCTGAACTTTGTTTCACTTATACAGGGGACTGCTGGTTCATTCAGCTCAACCGTAAACTTGTGCATGTAATCTGAAAGGATGGGTTTTCAGTTTAATGGACTCAAAAAGTATGTGTAGTGCAAACACAGGCCCATGTTATTCTATTATATGAGTTTATAATGTGCAATGTGACTCATATTTACAGAGTGTAACGTAAATCGGTCGGCTCTGTGGCTAAGTCGACGCGAACGCTTCGTAATGCCGGGATGCCGGGGTTGATCCTAGCTGCGGGCCATGCGCCTTGCGTTGGTTTCGACAGTGGTATCAAGAAATCCGACCGTCCAGAAGCAATGGCAAACTACTGGACGTAAATTTGCCTAAAAAAACAACACAACAGCCAGGAGCTGTCGGGGTTGGTTCTGCAACGTCCCGTAAAGGATACGCAACAACCTTTAAAAACGTAATTCGAGTGTCCACAAAGCAGGCTTGGACTAAATATCCACAAAGTGTATTGTAACTCGAGCTTCTGCAAAGTGCAGGGTTACCAGAGTGTAATATAACACAAGTGTCTACAAAGTGTGCTATGACACCAGTGTCAATCAAGTGTACTGTGACTGAAACGTCAAAGACTGTTGTAACTCGAGTATCCACAATGTGTCTTGTAACCCGAGTATCGACAAAGTGTGTTGTAACTCGAGTGTCCACAAAATGTAACATGTCTCCAGTAACCACAAAGTGTGTTGTAAATCCAGTTTCCACAAAATTTAACATGTCTCGAGGTATCCACAAAATGTGTTGTAACTCCAGTATCCACAAAGTGTGTTGTAACTCCAGTGTCCACAAAGTCTGTTGTAACTCCAGTATCCACAAAGTGTGTTGTAACTCCAGTGTCCACAGAGTGTGCTGTGACTCAGGTGTCATCAAATTGTGCTGGGACTCAAGTGTCTTCAAAGCGTACAAAATTGTTTTAAAAGAGTTACAAACTGTTCACGCAGGCCCGTCTTAGTTTCAGCCCTGCTAATCAATTATCTTTCAGACCAAAAGTGCATGTTACCAATAATGTATGCTATGCTTATATACAAATATACAATAACAAAATATTGCAAGCACACATCATGTATACTCAATCTTACACACCAAATATATACGTACACATACACTCTTACATTCCCATACATTAAAAAAACACATGCACACTCATATCTATGCATACACACATACACACATACAAACACACACACACACTGATATATATATATATATATATATATATATATATATATATATATATATATATATATACATATACATATACATATATATATATATATATATATATATATATATATATATATATATATATATATATAATGCGGGTGAGTATTTAAATTCACGCGTGCAGTCATACATACACTAGCACAATTCATACATATACCTGCATCCAGACACATGCACTCTCATACATGCATACACATACATACTTTCACATAAACAACCACACACTCATATATCAACATACATATCGCCAGCTCACATACATAAACTCATGCATACACGCGCATTCACACATACACACCGAAACATACCCACATCTGAATACATATACATACATTCATATGCATGTAAGCTCAAAAATGAATACATACACGCACTCACACACACTCATGCATACACACAAACCCATGTGTACACAAGCTCCTCGTCATATGCAATCACGTATACACAGCCACATGTCCTTGAACACCATGATATTGCTATAGAACCCTATACATACACAAGAACCTATTCACACACATAGCCACAGACGCCCCACTCATACAACCCTATACATACACAAGAACCTAATTACACACCTAGCCACAGACGCCCCACTCATACAACCCTATACATACACAAGAACCTATTCACACACATAACCACAGACGCCCCACTCATACAACCCCATACATACACAAGAACCTAATCACACAAATAGCCACAGACGCCCTTACTCATACAACCCCATACATACACAAGAACCTAATCACACACATAGCCACAGACGCCCTTACTCATACAACCCCATACATACACAAGAACCTCATCACACAAATAGCCACAGACGCCCTTACTCATACAACCCTATACATACACAAGAACCTAATCACACAAATAGCCACAGACGCCCTTACTCATACAACCCTATACATACACAAGAACCTAATTACACACATAACCACAGACGCCCCACTCATACAACCCCATACATACACAAGAACCTATTTACACACCTAGCCACAGACGCCCTCACTCATACAACCCCATACATACACAAGAACCTAATCACACACGTCCCACTTATTCAACCCCATACATACACAAACAACCATACATACACAAGAATCTATTCATACACAATTACTCATGCATTCACAATCACCCATGTGTGCACAATGGTTCATACATACACAGTCACAAACACATACATAATCGTCAGTACATACATAATAAACCACGCATACACAATCACTAAAGCATACATAATCAACCTTAATATACAATCGCCCATGCATACACAGTCACCATATATATATATATATATATATATATATATATATATATATATATATATATATATATATATATTTATATATATATATATATATATAGTTAGTTAGTTAGTTAGTTAGTTAGTTAGTTAGTTAGTTAGTTGGGTTATCCTCATTGCACTCCGGACATGTCCATAGGTGCTCAGATCCTCCCCTCAGTATGAACCCCAACGTCCGATGGCTAATAGTACCAGTTCTATGTTGATTAACAAGTCTTCTAGCGTGTCTGGTGTGCGTCTCGTTTTTTGCTGTGCCGATCTTAATTCCCAAGTCTGCCATTCTGGCGAGTGATACGGATTCACTGCCACCAAAGTCCTCTATCCTTCCCATTTCTCGGAGGGCATTGATAATATCAGCATGATCCATGGGCTGACCGTCGGTAGTGATAGCGGATCCAGCCAACCTGTCAGCTCTTTCATTTCCATCGACGCCTGCGTGTCCCGAACAAAAATAAAAGGTGACTCCACGCACAGTGGACTTCTGTAATGATTCAAGCCATTGTCTTCGCACTGAACCTGCTTGAACCCTCCGGATCATACTCATTGAATCACTGAGTATACACACGCGGGTGTATTTTTGTGTTTCAAGCCAGGCAAGCGCTTGCGTCACTGCCATCACCTCCATCGTCATGCTGCTGGTTGTCATGGAGAAGGCGCCGTTGGCTTCTTTGACTGTTCTGCTCGCTGAGCGTGCTGTAAATGCCCATGCGCTTCTTCTTTGGCGTATAACGGATCCGTCTGTATAGATTATTGCATCTGCTTCATCTAATTTTCACCGATGAGAGATTCTCTTCTCTACATCGCCTGTTGAGTGTGACAATACAGAAAAATGTACAAATGAACGCCTGAGGCACAGGTATCTATTCTGCACCAGGTATGATGTCGGTTAGGCTGCATATTTGCCTAATAACATCTTCTGCCCGACCTAGCCACGATTTCCCCTTCTTCAGTCTGTCGCCCTTTTCACTAAAAAGCGCTTGATGCATTGGGTGTTTCTTATCAGCACATATTTTGAGATATGCCCGAGCCCTCCACATCCTGATCATTTGGTTCATTGTTGGAAGTCAAGTAGATACCTCATTGCTCCACATGATGTGTCTCTTGTTCATCCCAAAATAATGCGCATGGCTTCATTTTGCACCTTTTCGAGTCGTTCAATCTGGGTAGCACTGACAGTGAGGATGGCCAGAGCGTATTCAATGGGGGAAAGGACCAGACCGTAGAATAGAAGTATTAGTAGTCTTTGCTCAATATTGGAAACAGCCATAATCCTCATTGCAGATAGACCTTTGCGTGCTTTTTTTATCATATATATATATATATATATATATATATATATATATATATATATATATATATATATATATATAGACACACACATACATAGCACAATCATCTACACATACACAATCACTCATTCATGCACAATCACCCATACAACGCCATACATACTCTAACACCCATACATACACATGAACCCGATCATACACTATCACCCATACATACACAATCATCCATGCACACACAAACCCTCTATATATACAATCATAAAAACATACATAGATAATCACACATACATACACAATCATCTATGCCTACACAATCCCCCGTGCATACATATTTATTCATCCATTGCTGCTCTAATCCTCCATAAATTCACAATCACCCATACTTTCTCATACGCCCTTGCATACCCATACTCACGTACATCCACAGATACCCAAACCAGTACAAATAGCCAGGTGTCTACAGAGTGTACTGTGGCTCAAATGTATTGGCCAAATGTCTAACAAGAATACTGTAACTGAATGTCTACATGTTTACTCTCAGGGCGTGACTTTACAGTGTACAATCACCCTGAACATCTAGTATGTGTCCACTAAATACATCAAACATTTATCCACTCAGACATGTCCACTGAATACATCAAACATTTATCCACTCACACGTGTCCACTAAATACATCAAACATTTATCCACTCAGAATTGTAAACTAAATACATCAAACATTTATCAACTCAGAATTGTCCACTAAATACCCCAAACAATTATCCACTTAGAATTGTCCACTAAATACCCCAAACAATTATCCACTCAGACATGTCCACTAAATACACCAAACATTTATCCACTCAAAATTGTCCACTAAATACCCCAAACAATTATCCACTCAGACATGTCCACTAAATACATCAAACATTTATCCACTCAGACATGTCCACTAAATACACCAAACATTTATCCACTCAGAATTGTCCACTAAATACACCAAACATTTATCCACTCAGACCTGTCCACTAAATACACCAAACATTTATCCACTCAGACATGTCCACTGAATACATCAAACATTTATCCACTCAGACATGTCCACTAAATACATCAAACATTTATCCACTCAGAATTGTCCACTAAATACACCAAACATTTATCCACTCAGAACTGTCCACTAAATACACCAAACATTTATCCACTCAGAATTGTCCATTAAATACATCAAACAATTATCCACTGAGAATTGTCCACTAAAGACACCAAACATTTATCCACTCAGAATTATCCACTAAAAACACCAAACATTTATCCACTCAGAATTGACGACAAATCTTACAGTTGTCACTGATGCGAATTCTGAACCATGTGAAGGCAAACTCCATGTCCAAGGTCACGTTGACTCTGGTGGCGTGTACATCCGGGTTGCAGGTTTCGTCGTCGCCATCTTTGATGTAAGAGTCTGTGCTGTTGGTAGCGTAGCGGGAAATGAGATCGGCTGCAACAAGCGTATTCCAGACAGCATTAGAGATGTCTCAGCAGGCAGCACCTTCTGCTAGTACACGTCTGGACTGTTCATTTCAAATGAAGGTGCATGATTTTATTTACATGTAGAGTATTTTCACACTGTTGCTGCTTTAGGCTATTGGTGAAAGAAACGTTTTTTGAGTGGCTAATTGACCTTCCTTGGATGAAATGGTCAAAACCATCAGCTAATTGACCTTCCTTGGATGAAATGGTCAAAACCATCAGCTAATTGACCTTCCTTGGATGAAATGGTCAAAAACATCAGCTAATTGACCTTCCTTGGATGAAATGGTCAAAAACATCAGCTAATTGACCTTCCTTGGATGAAATGGTCAAAAACATCAGCTAATTGACCTTCCTTTGATGAAATGGTCAAAAACATTAGGGTCGCCTTCACATCCAGTGACATTTCCTAGTTCTCATTGTTCACATGTGAGTATGAGGTCGGTTATAAGATCGTCGCGACTAGATTCAGAATCTAACAAAAGACCTTCTGTCTGCCATATAGGAGTCTAGCTAACTCGCCACTTGATCACATGTGTGGCTGGGCAGTTATAGATATTTTGCAGTGTTAATTGTATTCTAACGTTGATTAGGTAGCTGTGCAATGTTAAATAATTGTATTCTTACGTTGATTAGGTAGCTGTGCATTGTTAAATAATTGTATTCTAGCGTTGATTAGGTAGCTGTGCATTGTTAAATAATTGTATTCCAACGTTGATTAGGTAGCTGTGCATTGTTTAATAATTATATTCTAACGTTGATTAGGTAGCTGTGCCGTGTTAAATAATTGTATTCTAACCTTGATTAGGTAGCTGTGCAGTGTTAAATAATTGTATTCTAACGTTGATTAGGTAGCTGTGCCGTGTTAAATAATTGTATTCTAACGTTGATTAGGTAGCTGTGCATTGTTAAATAATTGTATTCTAACGTTGATTAGGTAGCTGTGCATTGTTAAATAATTGTATTCTAACGTTGATTAGGTAGCTGTGCCGTGTTAAATAATTGTATTCTAACGTTGATTAGGTAGCTGTGCAGTGTTAAATAATTGTATTCTAACGTTTATTAGGTAGCTGTGCATTGTTAAATAATTGTGTTCTAACGTTGATTAGGTAGCTGTGCATTGTTAAATAATTGTATTCTAACGTTGACTAGGTAGCTGTGCAGTGTTAAAAAATAGAATCCTAGCGTTGATTAGGTAGCTTTGCAGTGTCACATAATATATTCTAATATTGATTAGGTAGCTCTGCAGTATTAAATATTTGTATCCTAACATTTATAAGGTAGTTGGGAAGTGTTAAATAACCTTATCCCAAAATTTATTGTTTAGCTGTGCAATCTTAAATAATTTTACTTACGTCAATTGGGTAGTTGGGCACTATGAAATAATTCTATCTTTGGTAACTTTCTGTCTTCCCAAACGATAGTTTTTATATTGTGGTATGTGGGGGAGGCGCACACGGCGTAAACGTCTCTACAGCACAATTCCTAGAAAAAGATCATGTTTGAATTATGCACCGTGACCCAGAGTCTGGACTGAATTTGTGTACTCATCACGACATGTCATACAAATAGGTTTTGAACAAAGCCTGCTGGAAAAGCTTCTGCGTGATAGAAGCAGTGTCTCGTCTGTTTGTCTGTAGGGACTTCTCTTCTAGATCCCCTTCTAGATCAACTGCCAACCAAAGCTAAGTGCCTGGTCTGCAATGCCATAACTGAAAGCTTTCAGGTTGCATCTTCTCTGGCCTGATAATCCTGTTATCCTCTCCAGTGAGTTCATCCGCCCGAAACCGTGGACAGATGAGTCAGTTTTTGTGGCAGGCCCTTCGCATATTTCACGTACCGACACAGATCAACGATATGTTCGAGCAATATTTCTCTAAGTTCGCTTTGCGCTTCTTTACCGCGACGTTTACCACGAGATGGACTGAGCTCCAAGTTGGGATAGCCATGGGGTGTACGATCTCACCAATACTGTTCGTCATGGCCATGCAGGTCATGTCAGACGGGGCGGCCGGCTACGGACAGGCTTTCAAATTGGGGATCACTGGATGCCGCCAATACGCGCATTTATGGATGACACGACTATAATCACGGGCAGTGAGGAATCTGCCCGCACGATTTTGAAAAGATTGGACGCGGTGGTCCAAGGGAGCGGTATGCAATTCAAACCGCAGAAGTGGAGGAGTCTGTCAATCCTAAAAGGTAAGGTAGCGGCAACGGTGACAAGGAATAAAAATCCCCACGGTTCTAGAGGAACCGGTGAAGAGCCTTGGTCGCGTTTACGATTCGAAGTTATCTGATAGAGCGGAGGTCCGGCGAATACACGAGTCACTGGTTACTGGCCTGTTCGCGATTGAGCGAAGCAGGCTGATCGGGAAGTTCAAGGTCTGGTGTCTCCAATTCATGTTAACTCCGAAGCTCCTCTGGCCGCTGTTAGTCTACGAGGTGACGATGACTGCAGTGGAGACGATGGAGAAAATAATCAACACAGCCATGAGAAAGTGGATTGGTGCACCGCCTTGTCTGACCGACGTGGCTGTGGATTGTAAGCAGAGCTTAAAGTTGGCAAAATAAGACTCGCCATGCTCTTGCGCGAGTCTTCAGACCCAAATGTCATCGCTGTCCAGCCCGCTCTAAAGACTGGTCTGAAGTGGAAGGTCCTAGATGCGATCGAATCTGCCCAGAATGCACTAAAATTAAGGGAAATTATGGGTTACACTCAAACCGACCGTCGAGGCCTAGGTCAGTTGGTGGTCCAAAGCCACAGCCAAAGAGCACCGAGACATGGTGATACAGCAAAAAAGGAACAACGAAAACGAGGTTAGGGTTCAGAAAGCAGCCCAACAGTCGCAGCAGGGCCTTTGAATCAGCCTGGAGAGCGCTTTGCCAAGCGTACTCACATGGGTTGAGATCTGGCGAGTGACCCCACTACGACTGAGCTTCATCGTTCGTTCGGCCTATGATGTATTACCGTCTGGTGTCAACATGGTCAAGTGGAGTGCGACTAACGACCCGTCATGCCCGCTGTGCAGAGCTAAGCAAACGCTTGAGCACGTTCTGTCCGCGTGCAGAAAAGCCCTAGGTCAAGGCAGATACACTTGGCGCCACAACAAGTTGCTGACAGAGTTAGCAGCCGTTGTAGACCAAGCTAGGATGAGGGCCAATGCGAGGGCAAGTCCTATCGTCGTCCCCATACGCTTCCTCAAGGCTGGTCAGATTCATAAAGGTAGATTCAACAAAGACGCATACGCTCTATCTCTGCTAGACTGTGCGAGGGATTGGTTACTGGCGGTTGACCTGCCTGGCCATGACAAGTACCCTGAGTTAATCCGGAAGACCGGCCTGCGACCTGACATAGTTCTAAACTCTCCGGAGAAACGTCAGCTCATCCTGATTGAGCTGACCCTGCTGTATGAGTCGTGAATGGACGAAAGCCAAATGTATAAGCTCCAGAAATACAGTGACTTAGCAGCTGGTCTGAGGAGAGACGAAGCGTACACAGTAAGAGTCTTCGCCGTCGAAGAAGGCGCAAGAGGTCTTGTTACCACTTCACTTTACAAATGTCATTAAACAACTAGGCTTACGAGGTAATGAACGCAAAGGGACACTAAAACAGCTGGGCGAGATTGCTGAGAGGGCCTGGAGCTGGCTCTGGACACAACGCAACAACGTGGGGTACGGGCCTCGGTGAGCTGGTCCGGGTGTCTAGTGGAAAAGAATTTCTCATCCCTTAAAGTCCATCATGTCCGAATTGTCTGCCAGTGTCCCTCTGCCACCTGCTAAAAAAGTCCAACATGTGTCCGGTAAAGCAATCGTAAGCTTGCCACTCGGTCGTTCAGGTATGCAGACTGCTTTAATTATGCTACCGCAACGACTTCTTATCTCACAGTACCTTTTGCAAAATCACCAATTCGTCTTGTCCCTGTCCGAATAACATCCGGTAATACGTGCAGCAGGGGAAACCAACCCTGAAGTTTATGAACTCAGGTGGGCCCACTCTCTGAAAATTTCAAGGAGCTCGTGGGCCGAAACATGTGTCGACGACAGGTTACTTCTACTGATGTTTGGTAGACCCCTGTTGTACATATTCCCCTGTGGAGTTTCTTCTTACTTATTGTACACATCGCAAGTATTGTATCTAACACAAGTGTTAAACAACTCTCCAGACCCACTCTCACTTCAGGACTTTTCGGAATAGTAATTATGTGACATACCTAGCAGGTCATCAGAAGCTGTCATTGGTCTACATTTGACTGGATGTCTCATTCCGTAAAAGATTTGGCTGCAGAATTATGTCAGTAGTGTACACGTCTACAAATAAATAGGTGTGATTTTTTGAGGATCTTCCCTCCGTCCCTTGATGAAACCCACAAGAAAACAAAAATCAAAAGGGAAGAAACTCAATTAAGACCAGGGTGTTGCCTGTTGCGGCGTCGTCAATTTGTCTTCAAATCGTGGATGTAAACCTCCATGTATATAGAAACCGTTACCAAAAAAAAAAAAAGCAAGTAGATTAAAGCAGATAAATGTTATGTGTGTAGGTCAGGCCGTCAGATAAAACAAATTATAGAGATACAAGTGTAAACGTGTTTGTCTACCGACGGCATTCCCTAGTTAAAGCCACAATTATGGCCATGGAGATTGATTGCTCTGATAATTCAACTCATCACAGATCTACTAATGTCATTATCCAATTTCGTCCTTTTTAGGACGAAATTTTTTGTCATTTGAAGCCCTACTCTGGCTTTTGCCAGGGGCCGCAATATAGGCAGGCCATAAATATGGCCAAATGTCTGAACGCGGTTTCTGGGACCTCTCCACGGCGATCCTCATCCGCATGGTGGCACTTTGTGTCATCGGGTGTTTATTGCTTGTGTGATGTCCTGGTGGGGTAGAAAGTCAGTCAGTCAGTCAGACAAATGTACAGTAGCGCTGTGTTGAGTCTGCCGCCTTGTGTGGCGTTCGGTCACTGAAAGCCTGATACGTAATCATATATTTGCAATATGTTGAAATTTCAAATTAAGACTGTTGTTTTATATCGCTACTGACAACCAACGATGGAAGAATATATCAACGAGAACTACCAACTGTACTGACATGAAACCCGAACGTACACGGCCACTGAAAAACACAAACCACTTAATAGAACTAAATGTATTGACAGTAAGTGGCCAGCCAGC